>CM077658.1:6127500-6167500 GCA_039707465.1 Rhabdophis nuchalis | reverse complement strand
CGATATTTCATCTACCCACAATTCATGAGCCGAGCAAACTTCTATGAATGCTGTGTTGCGGTGGCTAGCAAAGCAGGCAGTGGATTCGGACAGTGGGAGGTTGGGGAGGAACGTGGGGCCAGTCCTGGAGTCTGGGGAAGGCTCTGAGGAGGGCTCTGTGTCGGAGGCAGAGAGGGGGCCCAGGGCCGTCTGACAGTTATCAGCTGCCTTCAGAGTCAGACATCAGTGAGGCAGACGAACAGCTGGAGCCTGTTCTCAGTATGCGCATGAGCAGAGCTGCCAGATGAAGGGAAGAGCTAAAGAACAGGGGTCGACTCAAGAGTAAGGCCACAGGTGGACGATGAATGGCCCCTCCCAGAGGAAACAAAAGAGGAGCGACAGGGGAGTGGAGTTTGCAGGAGACCATGAGTTCCCTTAATTGATTCGTGACTCTCCGAGACTCCTGGCCAGGTTTTGCAGAGATCGGGCCTGGCAGCTCTCCAAGCCAGAGAAGGTCTGTGACTATAAATCCTCCCTTGAAAGACTTTGCTGGTTGTGGATGAGCAGAATTCACAGTCAATGAATAAAAGGGGGTTTTGCGGAGCCCAGGAGTTTGCTTCAGGCTCTCAGGAACTTAAGCAGTCTGCTGCTCTGAGAAGTAAACTTAAACTTAAACTTAAGTAAACTTAAGTCTGGGCTTGTCTGCTCATATGAAACTAACAGATTAACTGCTTGAGTTTGCCTGTAACTCTCCTGCCTTGTGTGTCCTTGAAAGAACCACCTGGTGGTATTGTACATTTATTCATCTATTCGTATGTCTATAAAGAAGTTAATGAATTCAACTCAATCACTTCCTGGATTTGATTTTTCTGCAACAAACTCTGACAGAAACTCGGCTGTTCTTTAGCAGAGCGTCATTAATTTACAAAACCTCGGTCAAAGAATACAACTGGTTGGGAGACAGTTTGTGTAGCTCTTCGCCAAGCGCTTCTTTTCCAATCCTCAAGCTGCTTGGGCTGCTTTTACTTGAGGGGAAAAATATTGCTTTCATTAAACGTCCTTTCCTCCTTCTGTTTTTTTAATAACCAAAACAGCGCGCGCCTCTCCAATATCCATGTTCGTTTCGAAGAAAACCTCTGGGCTCCATCAACATTATTAGAAAATAATGTTAGCAGGACAGGGAGAAGTTAGAATGCAGCAGGAAATATCGCTTTCATTTCCCGTTAATTTTTTAAAAAACTTTTCTCAATGGAATTGTAAAGGTGCAATTGGATCACAACAACATTCAGCGCGAACACCCACAAGGAGCTCTCGGAACTTCTGAATACGCCCAAGAGTCCAGAAAGTTTGCTGGATGCTGATAACCGATATCATGTCGTTAGTTAATGCTAATGCACAACAGAGACTTCAATATCCCTTCGACCGACTCGCTCCCAGGGAGAGGGTCTTCTCCGGGTGCCGTCGACCGGACAATGCCGGCTGGCGGCTCCCAGGGGAAGGGCCTTCTCTGTGGTGGGCCCTACCCTCTGGAATGACCTACCTCCCGACCTCCGTTCCATCACAGACCTCCGCTTGTTTCGCCGGCACCTAAAAACTTATTATTTTCATCTGGCCGGCCTAGCAGGATCTACTCCAGACCCATTATTTTATAACAAATCAAAATTGTAATTAGGGTTTTAAATTTAAACTTATTTTAAGCAGGGTATTGATTTAATTTAGTTATTATTTAATAATATTTTGTATTTATGTATAATTGATTTTAAATCTCTGTCCGCCGCCCCGAGTCCCTTTGTGGTGAGATGGGTGCGGGTTATAAATGTGAAAAATAAATAAATAAATAAATAAATAAATATAACCACAGCTGGGACCAGAAGTTCTATTGAATAGAAAATAGAGCTGGAAGGGACCATAGAGGTCTTCTAGTCGAGCCCCCTGCTCAAGCAGGAGAACCGATACCATTTCAGGCAAATGGCTATCCAGTCTCTTCTTAAAAGCCTCCATAACCCATAGAGTTATGGGGAGCACACGTAACATCTCCTAACACTTTGCTTAGGAGTGTGGGGTTTGAGGATTATCTGGGTTTTCGTGTGTGGCTTAGAGTATTATTTGATCTTGCGCACAAAATATAGAATCACAGGGTTTTAAAAAAAATAAGAGAATAATAAGAGAAAGGGAGAATATTAATATGTACACTTCCATATAATAAAATAAGAACAATAACAAGAGAAAACATGGAATAATTGAATAATGACAGACTTAATATAAATATGTATTAATATTAGAAATGTATAAGTCGGCTGGATGTAATAATCGCGATTAATTTTATCAGTTTTATGTGCAGTATTTTATTTATTTATTTATTTCATTATATTTATATCCCGCCCTTCTCCACAGAGGACCCAGGGCGGCGCACAGGAATTTAAAAACATACAAAAAATAAATACACAATTTAAAATATATTAAACTATTCTAATCCTATGCTAAAACCAAATTTTAAAATACCCAATTTAAAACTCTCTAAAATAGTCCCCATGGGAGGTTAGGCTAGGCCGGCTTGTTGGAAAAGATATGTCTTTAGACACTGGCGGAAGAGGCGGAGGTCAGTGATGGTGCATAATTCAGGGGGTAGGTCGTTCCACAGGGCAGGGCCCGCCACAGAGAAGGCCCTTCCCCTGGGTGTCGCCAGTCGGCATTGTCCGGCCGACGGCACCCGGAGAAGACCCTCTCTGTGGGAGCCGATCAGCCGAAGGGATGTATGGGGCAGAAGGCGGTCTCGCATATAACTAGGCCCCGAGCCATGGAGCGCTTTAAAGATGGTTGTAGAATGTATGACACCCAGGGGCCACTCTGTTCAGGGATTGATTTGTTTGTAAAAAAGTAAATAGAAAACTTTTAAAAAGAAGGACCTAGAATCACAGGGTTTGAAGGGACCTTGGAGGTCTCGTCGTCCAACCCCCTTTTCAAGCGGGAGACCCTATGCCATTTGGGACACATGGACGTCCACGCTCTTCTTAAAAACCTCCAGGGATTGGGGTCCCGCAAGATCTGGAGGCAAGTCGTTAATTGTTCTGTCAGGAAATGTTTCCTTAATTCTAGGTTAAAGCTCTCCTTGGATCAGATTCCATTCCATTCCTTGTCTGGCCTTTGGGTGCTTTGGAATCTAAGCTGACCAGTGGGGGGATTCATTTTTTTTAACCACCGGTTCTGTGGGCGTGGCTTGGTGGGCGTGGCAGGGGAAGGATACTGCAAAATCTCCATTCCCTTCCGATCAGCTGGGACTCGGCAGGCAGAGAATAGATGGGGGCGCGGCCAGCCAGCCAGAGGTGGTATTGACCAGTTCTCTGAACTACTCAAAATTTCCGCTCCCGGTTCTCCAGAACTGCTCAGAACCTGCTGAATACCCACCTCTGAGGCTGACCCCCTCGTCTTTGTGGCAGCCCTTCAAATATTTATTTATTTTATTTATTTTATTCAATTTATATCCCCCCCTCCAAAAGGACCCAGGGCGGCGCACAGGAATTTAAAACAACATACAAAAATAATACAAAACATATAAATTTAAAAAACTATTAAATAGCAAAACCTGCGCTAAAACCAATTAAAATCCCCCATTTAAAAACTATCTAAGATTAGTCACAGCGGAGGCTATGTTAGGCCAGCTTGATGAAATAAGTGTGTTTTTAAACACTGGTGGAAGAAGCGGAGGTCGGTGATGGTGCGGAGTTCAGGGGGTAGGTCATTCCAAAGGTCTGGGCCCGCCACAGAGAAGGCCCTTCCCCTGGGTGTCGCCAGCCGGCATTGTCCAGCCGACGGCACCCGGAGAAGGCCCTCTCTGTGGGAGCGTATCGGTCTAAGGGATTTATGGGGCAGGAGACGGTCTCGCATATAACTAGGTCCCGAGCCATGGAGTGTTTTGAAGATGGTCGTCAAAACCTTGAAGCGCACCCGAAAGACCACAGGAAGCCAGTGCAGTTCGCGCAGGATTGGTGTTATATGGGAGTGCCTAGGCGCTCCCGTAATCACCCGCACGGCTGCATTCTGAACTAACTGTAGCTTTCGAGTGCACCTCAAGGGAAGCCCCATGTAGAGAGCATTGCAGTAGTCCAGTCGAGATGTCACGAGGGCCTGCTATCATGTCTCCCCTGGTCCTTCTTTTCATTGGATTAGACTTCGTTCGAAGACAGCCTCCCTTTTGTCCCGCGCACCGAAGTCCAAATAGCAGAGCAAGACAAAAGCAGGAATCTCCCTTCCCAACGGCTTAAAATCCGAGATTGAATTCTGCTTTATCTGCCAGCCAAACGATGTTTCCCAAGGCCAAGCTGGGTTTCTCCAACATGCTAAACCTTCTTAAATCCAGATTGGGAGCTGAGCCAGGATGAAGGGATACTGGGACAAAACAAGAAGCCAGCAGGGCGACAGAAAAGGAATCAGGTGAGACGTTGCGCAAACAGCTGCCCCAAGGCCTCCTGCTCAGGAAACTAGCCCAGCAGAGCTCCCCTAGGAAGAGGCAGTCTACCCCAAAGATTTGAGGGGGTCAGTTTGGTAGCTTCCCTGAGACGTTTGCCTGGCATTGGGGAAGGTAGAAAAGGTGGAGCAGGGGACCTCTGATGGGGGGAATAAAGGGAGGTGGCCCATCTCCTTGGGGATCATGAGACCTTTGTGACTTCACACCAGTGGTGGGTTTCAAATTTGTTTAGAACCTACTCTGTAGGTGTGGCCTATTTTGTGGGCGTGGCTTGGCAGTCATGTGACAGGGTGGGAGTGGCCACCTTTTAAAATGTGGTGAAACTCATTTAACAACGCTCTTGCTTAGCAACCAAAATTTTGGACTCAATTGTGATGATAAATTCTTTCTTTCTTTCTTTCTTTCTTTCTTTCTTTCTTTCTTTCTTTCTTTCTTTCTTTCTTTCTTTCTTTCTTTCTTTCTTTCTTTCTTTCTTTCTTTCTTTCTTTCTTTCTTCCTTCCTTCCTTCCTTCCTTCCTTCCTTCCTTCTCTTTCCTTCCTTCCTTCCTTCCTTCCTCCCTTCCCTTCCCTTCCCTTCCCTTCCCGCTGGGTCACTGGCAGCGGCGGGCCAGATTTGAAATTGAAATTGAAATTGAAATTTATTAACCGCACCCTTTCCCCATTTACTTCCAGGTACACCAGTGGAACCCCCTCTCACCGGTTCTCTAAATTTCACCAACCGGCTCTCGCGAGTAGGTGCGAGCCTGCAGAAACCCACCACTGCTTCACACCAGAAACCCACCACTGCTTCACACCTGCAGGCTAAGCTGTCAGTTGCTGGCAGGTATCAGAGTGAAGATGCCTCCAAGGGGCAGGTTGGTCTTCAGAGGGGTTCCTGGTCTCTTCACCTTTTTTTTAGTAACCAGAGATCAGTGGGGTAAGTTGGGGGGGGGGGAGAGTTTGGGTTGGGATGAGGCTGAGGCTGAGGATCAGGATAAGAGGGAGTCAGGGAGGTGGAGGGAGAGGAAGAGAGGGGAATGGGGAAGGAGAAGGCGAAGGAGAGAAAAAGAGGAGTGAAAAGCAGAGGAAAGATGAAGAATAAAAGGGGGAGGATCAGGATGAGAGGGAGAGTCAGGGAGGTGAAGGAGAGGGAGATAAAGAGGGAGGGGAAGGGAATGGGGAAAGGAAGAAAAAAGGAGAGGGAAAATTAGAGGAACAATTAAGAACAGAAGGGGAGAAGAGGGAGATGGGGATAGGAAAGGAAGGAGGGATAGATCATGAGAGAGGGAGGGAGGGGGGAAAGCAGAGGGGAAGGGATCAGGGAGGGGAGGGAGGGAGAGAGCAAGTGGTGGAGAGAGGGGGGGAGGAAAAGGTAGAAAGGGGAAGACGGGGAGGGGAAGGGGAGATAGAGATGGTGAGAGGGAAGAGTGCGGGGAAGGAGAGGGGAGGGAAGGAGAAGGAAGGAGGGGGAGGAAGATAGGAAGGGAGAGGGAGGAAGGGAAACGGAGCGGAGGGAGAGAGAGCAACTGCGGGAGGAGGAGGGGAGGAAGAGGGGGAGAGGAAGAGGGGAAGAGGGAGATGGTGAGAGGGAAGAGGGCGAGGAGGAGGAAGGAGGGGGAGGAGACAGAGAGAAAGAGAGAGGGAGGGAGACAGAAAGCGACGGGAGAGGGAGGGGTGGAAAGAGAAGGGGAAAGAAGGAGGAAGAGAGGGATAAGGGGGGGGAGAGAGAGAGGATAGGGAAGGACCGGTGAGAGTGAAGGAGACGGGGAGGGGCCGTGGGACACGGATCGAAGGGGGAGAGGGAGGGGAAAGGACATGGGACGGGAGATATTGAGACTGGATCCTGTCTTTTTAATCCAACCAACATCATGAGTTCTCCCACTCCTTTTCTTTCCTCTTGCCTTTTTTCAAAAGAATGGCTCCCTCCCTCCCTCTCCCTCCCTCTCCCTCCCCTCTCTATTGATTTTTTTGGGGGGCATGCAATATTTCCCTTTTGATTCTGCGGAATGTGCCAAAAACCCACCACGGAAACCCGTGTGCGAATCGATTTGCAAAAGTGCAAAATGAGATTCCTTTGGAGGAAAGGAAAATCTGGACAGCAAGCCCCTCCCTCCTCCCCCACATCCTTTCAAACACTCCTTCCTTATTTTGATTTTATCTTCCTGAGCCAACATTCTCATTAAGGGAGAGAAGGAGAACAGGGGGGATAGACTGGTAGAAGGAAAAGGAGATCTCCTGCTTCCATAGGTTATCATTGTCTTTGCTTGGGCAACCTTGGGCTGGGTCGGTGATGGGCATGAAGTCCCTGCACCTTCTCTGAGTTGGTGGTGGTGGTGGGGGCAACGTATAGAATAAACACAGAGTAAGAGTGTTGGAAGGGACCTTGGAGGTCTTCTAGTCCAACCCCCTGCTCAAGCAAGAGACTTAAGACCATTCCAGACAAATGACTGTCCAATTCCTTCTTTGAAAACTTCCGGTGATGGAGCATTCACAACTTCTGTTCCACTGATGCATTGTTCTCACTGTCAGGAAATTTCTCCTCCGTTCTAAGTTGCTTCTCTCCTTGATTAGTTTCCACCCATTGCTTCTTGTTCTGCCCTCAGGTGCTTTGGAGAATAGTTTGACTCCCTCTTCTTTGGGGAAGCCCCTGAGATATCGGAAGACTGCTATCATGTCTCCCCTGGTCCTTCTTTTCATTAAACTAGACACATCCCTTCGGCCGATTCGCTCCCACAGAGAGGTATACTTCTTCGGGTGCCGTCAACTAGGCAATGCCAGCGGGCGACGCCCAGGGGAAGGGCCTTCTCTGTGGCGGGCCCAACCCTCTGGAATGACCTACCCCCCAAACTTGTATTTATTTTATTTATTTCGAATTTATAACCCGCACCTTCTCCTAAAAAAGGACCCAGGGCGTCTTAGAACCACCACGGGCCTCCGCTCCTTCTGCCAAAAGTTAACCTATTTTTTCCATCAGGCCGGCTTGGCCTAATTCTACCTCACCTAGCCTGTAGTCCAGGGGTCTCCAACCTTTGCAACTTTAAGTCTGAAGGACTTCAGCTCCCAGAATTCTCCAGCCAGCAAAGCTGGCTGGAGAAGTCTGCGAACTGAAGTCCTTCAGACTTAAAGTTGCAAAGGTTGGAGACCCCTGCTGTAGTCTGAGGTTTAAATTGTTTTAATCGGGATTTTAAGGGATATAGTTTTAAGTTTTTAAGATTTTAGCACAGGGTGATAACTATTTAATTTGGGTTTTATAAATATTTATATTTGTTATGTATATATGTTTTTTAACTTCCTGTGCACCGCCCCGAGTCCCTTCGGGGAGAGGGGGCGGTTTATAAATTGAAACAAATAAATAAACAAACAAATAAATAATATGCCCAGTTCCTGCAACCGTTCTTCATATGTTTTATCCTTCAATCCCCTAATCCTCTTCGTTGCTCTTCTCTGCACTCTTTCTAGGGCTTGGGAATCTTTTATGTATTGGGGTGACTAACTAAGCTCAAACCCATTTGAGGCTAATTCATGGCATTGTACAAATCACAAGCGCTGGAAAATGGCCAGAAATCCTGCCAAAAACCTGGTTGTTTGGGAGGCTGTTTTCAGGCTGTCTTCCAGCTGTTTTGGGGGCCATTTTCAGGCTGTTTTTGAACCAAAACCGTCGAAAACTGGCCCAAAAAACAGACACGTACCAGCCCAGTTGGTCTTCCGGTTTCCGGTAGGCATGCTCACACGAATACACATTCCAGTTTGGGTGCTAGGTGCTGAAAATGTTCACCATCACTGCCCTCTGTCCTTTCAGATAAATGATTGTCCAGCCTCTTCTGGAAAGTAGGGCATCCAGTTTTGGTCACCACACTATCAAAAAGATTGTTGTTGTTGTTTTTTTGAAGACGTTTCCCTTCTCACCCAAGAAGCTTCCTCAGCTCTGACAGATAGTGGGGAATGGAAGGATTTATATTCAGATATTGAGACTCTAGAAAGAGTGCAGAGAAGAGAAACCAGGATGATGAGCGGACTGGAGGCTCAAACATACGATGAACGGTTGCAGGAACTGGGTATGTCTAGTTTAATGACTTTCCTTCAGGGTGCTCCATCTTTTAAGGCTTTCAAATACAGATGAACACAGTTGGAAGGGACCTTGTAGGTCATCTAGTTCAACCCCCCGCCCAAGCAGAAGACCCTATACCAGGGGTGAAATTCAGCAGGTTCTGATAGCTTCTGGAGAACCGGTAGAGGAAATTTTTAAGTAGTTCTGAGAACCAGCAAATACCATCTCTGGCTGGCCCCGGAGTAGGGTGGGAATGGAGATTTTGCAGCATCCTTCCCCTGGAGTGGGGTGGGAATGTGGGGAAAAATGCAGAGAAGAGCAACCAGGATGATGAGGGAACTGGAGGCTAAAACATACGATGAACGGTTGCAGGAACTGGGTATGTCTAGTTTAATGAAGAGAAGGACCAGGGGAGACAGGAGAGCAGCCTTCCAATATTTGAGGGGCTGCCCCAGAGAGGAAGAGGTCAAGCTATTCTCCAAGGCACCTGAAGGCCAGACAAGGAATAATGGATGGAGACTGACCAAGGAGAGATTCAACCTGGAAATAAGGAGGAATTTCCTGGCAGTGAGAACCATCAACCCAAGGAACAGAAGTCGCCTTCGGAAGTTGTGAGAACTTCATCACTGGAAGCTTTCAAGAAGAGACTGGACTGTGATCTGTCAAAAATTGTGTAGGGTCTGCTTGGGCAGGGGGTTGGACTAGATGACCTACAAGCTCCCTTCCAACTCTGCTAATCTGTATTTGAAAGCCTTAGAAGATGGAGCACCCTGAAGGAAAGTTATTGTTATAAAGTTATTTACATCTTGTCTAAAAGCTAAGGGGACCAATCTTTTTTTGAATGGCCAGTCAAACCTTTGCAAGATATTAAGCAAGACTGTAGGTGCTCCAGAACATGGCATGTCCCCCACCATTTCCTGTAAAGGTCCAAGTCCTACTTACTGGAAGCAGTCCTGTTCTCCAGCCACGGTCTTCAAGTACTGCTTCAGGGAGGCACAGAATTCCCCCAGGTGCTTCTGGGAAACCGTCATTTCGCTTCGGACCAAGAGGAGATACTGAAACAACATACAGAGAAGAGGTCACAGAAACCAAGAGGAAAACCATTAAAATACCGTGGGAACCAACTGCACCATGCACAGAAGCAAAAAAACAAGATGGCGGAGCTTACGGCTTTGCCGAGAGAACCAATTCGAGGGGATGGCAGGTTAAATTACTACCTACTTGGCCGAACCGGTCTGAGCCAGAAGGAACCCACCTCTGCTTTGTTTACCCCAGTAGCCCAAAAAGACCTTGGGAATTGACCGCCATTTTGTCCTTAGAAATCCATTTTTGGGAAGTGGGTTGGATTAAGAGGAAGAGTGTGTAGTCCTCAATGGAGCTGCATCTCCATGGAGGGAAGTATGCAGTGGAGTCCCCCAAGGCAATGTTTTAGGCCCCAGGACTCTTCAACATCTTCATCAATGATTTGGATGAGGGGATAAATAGGGAACTCATCACATTTCCAGATGACACCAAACTGGCAGGAATAGCCAACACTCCAGAAGATAGGCTTAAGATACAGAAGGATCTTGACAAACTTGAACATTGGGCACTATTTAATAAAAGGGCATTCAATGGCGAAAAGAGTAAGGTTCTACATTTAGGCAAGAAAAACCAAATTCACGGGTACAGTATAGGTGGTACCCTGCTCAATAGCAGTAACTGTGAGAGGGATCTTGGAGTCCTAGTAGACAACCATTGAAATAGGAGCCAGCCATGTGCAGCAGCTGCCAAAAAAGCCAACACAGTTCTAGGCTGCATAGAGGGAGAGAATCCAGATCACCTGAAGGATTAATACCACTTTATAAGGCCTTGGGAAGGCCACACTTGGAATAATATATACAATTTTGGTCGCCACGATGTAGAAAAGACGTGGAGACTCTGGAAAGAGTGCAGAGAAGAGCAACAAAGAGAATTAGGGGACTGGAGGCTAAAACATATGAGGAACGATTGCAGGAACTGGGTATGTCTAGTTTGATGAAAAGAAGGACCAGGGGAGACATGATAGCAGTCTTCCAATATCTCAGGGGTTGTCACAAAGAAGAGAGAGCCAAACTATTCTCCAAAGCATCTGAGGGCAGAACAAGAAGCAATGGGTGGAAACTATTCAAGGAGAGAAGCAACTTAGAACTGAGGAGGAATTTCCTGACAGAACAATTAATCAGTGGAACAGAAGTTGCCTCCAGAAGTTGTCAATGCCCCAACACTGCAAGTCTTTAAGAAGAGGTTGGACAGCCATTTGTCTGAAATGGCATAAGGTTCATGCCTAGGCAGGGGATTGGACTAGATGACCTCCAAGGTCCCTTCCAACTCTGCTATTGTATTATTGTATTGTTGGGTCCAAGGCCACAAAGGGTGGAGCTGAGGTAAAACTTCGGTCCAGATTGTATCCTGGTGACCCCTTGATTATTCTACCATTCCATTCCACATAGAACAATAGAATGGATGAACTGGAAGGGACCTTGGAGGTCTTCTAGTCCAGCCCCCTGCTCAAGCAGGAGCACCTGTACTATTTCAGAGAAGAGACTGTCTACTCCAGGGATGGCGAACCTTTTTGGCACCGAGTGCCCAAACTGGAATATGTCTGCATGCATGTGTGGTCGGAGCACTGGAAATCTGAAAACCAGCTGGAAAACGGCCTGAAAACGGCCTGAAAAGCTAACCGGTTTTGGCCATTTTGGGCCATTTTTCAGGCTGATTTCAGGCCATTTGGAGGCATTTTTGGAGTCCAAACCAGCCTGAAACTGTGCCGAAAAAATAGCGTAAAACGGCCTAGAAAATGTTCCAAAAAAACCAGCCCCAAAACGGTCTAAAAACTGCCCAAAAATGGCCCGAAAAATGGGCTGGAAAACAGATGTGTGTGCCAGAAACTGGAAGAGCTGCTGGCAACTGCAGATGTGCCCACAAAGAGGGCTCTGCGTGCCACCTCTGGCACATGTGCCATAGGTTCACCCTCATGGATCTAGTCCAGGGGTGAGCAAACTTTGCAACTTTAAGTCTGAAGGAATTCAGCTCCTAGACTTCTCCAGCCAGCTTTGCTGGGAGCTGAAGTCCTTCAGACTTAAAGTTGCAAAGGTTGGAGACCCCTGGTCCAGGCCCTGACACTGACAGCTTTGCTGGCTGGAGAATTCTGGGAGCTGAAGCCCTTCAGACTTAAAGTTGCAAAGGTTGGAGGCCCCTGGCCCAGGCCCTGACACTGACAGCTTTGCTGGCTGGAGAATTCTGGGAGCTGAAGTCCTTCAGACTTAAAGTTGCAAAGGTTGGAGACCCCTGGCCCAGGCCCTGACACTGACAGCTTTGCTGGCTGGAGAATTCTGGGAGCTGAAGCCCTTCAGACTTAAAGTTGCAAAGGTTGGAGGCCCCTGGCCCAGGCCCTGACACTGACAGCTTTGCTGGCTGGAGAATTCTGGGAGCTGAAGTCCTTCAGACTTAAAGTTGCCAAGGTTGGGGACCCCTGGCCCAGGCCCTGACACTGACAGCTTTGCTGGCTGGAGAATTCTGGGAGCTGAAGCCCTTCAGACTTAAAGTTGCAAAGGTTGGAGGCCCCTGGCCCAGGCCCTGACACTGACAGCTTTGCTGGCTGGAGAATTCTGGGAGCTGAAGTCCTTCAGACTTAAAGTTGCAAAGGTTGGAGACCCCTGGCCCAGGCCCTGACACTGACAGCTTTGCTGGCTGGAGAATTCTGGGAGCTGAAGTCCTTCAGACTTAAAGTTGCAAAGGTTGGAGGCCCCTGGCCCAGGCCCTGACACTGACAGCTTTGCTGGCTGGAGAATTCTGGGAGCTGAAGTCCTTCAGACTTAAAGTTGCAAAGTTTGCCCACCCATGATCTAGTCTCTTCTTCAAAACCTCCAGTGATGGAGCCCCCACGATTTCTGGAGGCAAATCTACGATAGGAATCTCACCAGAATATCAAAGATCTTCACATCTCAGCAAGCCACGAGAGATAAAAGAGTTCTGAGGACAGTTCAAAAAGGAGAAGGATTAAGCATGGCTCACTGAATTAAATTGATTTTCCACACCAGCGTGGAGACTAATGCGATGTCAATCCAGCCTGTGTGGCAAATTTACGGCGTGGAATCTAGCCTACCTCCAAAATTGGGTTGATTTATATAACATTCACAGTCAACACAACCACGAATAAAACCGATGCACAGCTAGACCAAGAGTAAGGAGGGATGGACAATTAGACCTTTTTCAAAAATCATCCTTTTCTTTTAGAGAGGTCTTATCTTTCCAGTAAAGAAGGATCAGGTGGATTTTTTCCCCTCCTTTTTGAAAAATCTCCAACAAGGTTAGCAAAAATTTCAACAAATACCTCCCCAAAATGCTGGAAATGTGAATCAATACATGGAACATATTATACCACCTATGGTGAACCTGTAAGGAGACTAAAATTTTTGGGAAAAGGATCAAAAATTGGCTGGAGGGAATAACAGGAGTTGAAATAGAATGGAAACCGGAAGTCTTCCTGTTAGGAATACTGTCTGCGAAATATAAAAAAGAAATCCAGTATTTAATAATACATATAATTACGGCGGCAAGGATTGCTTTTGCCCAGAAATGGAAAAATGAACTAATTCCAAGCGAAGATGAAATAATAAGAAAGGTTATTATGGACTGTGCTGAAATGGACAAATTAACTCAAGAAATCCAGGGAAAAGAAGAATCAGAATTCTATCAGATATGAGATAAATGGTATAGGTCAGGGGTCTGCAAAGTTGGCTCTTTTAATGCTGGCTGGGGAATTCTGGGAGTTGAAGTCCACCCGGCTTAAAAGAGCCAAGTTTGCAGACCCCTGGTGTAGGTGGATGGAGGAAAGAAACAAGAACTAATGAAGGAATGCAGCAAAACTTAAAAACAGGAGTTATGAGTGAAATAAGAGGGTTTAGAATGGTGAACTCCAAATGAAATATAACATAAGGGGAAACAATATAAGACGAGCGGCTTCGATTAACAATGGCTATTAGAAAGAACAGGAAGTTCCTGTTCGTATTGTATGGTGTAAATGTAGTGCATGTCTTAAGTTTTGTGTGAGTGCATTTGATATGTATTTTATATGCTTGTAAATAACATTTATTTTTAAAAAAATTTAAAAATTAAAATAATTATTTTATTATTTAATTAATAACTACTTATAAAGCTCAAAGATTGTTTCACATTATATTACTATGGAATTTATATTGGTATGATGAGACTAAACAAGGGATGTTAATAGTTAGCCAGGCTTTAAAGACACTCTTAAAGAAGAAATAGATGGACGTGAAAATATTTGATAAGAACTGTGGATTGATATTAAGCTACATGATAAATTGTTAGATCTAAAACTCATCAAATGAGATTACTCTTAAAAAATAATTATTTCAGAGAGGCATAGAATTTACGAACACCCGGTTTAAAATACCCTTCAAAGCAGAGGTCTCCAACCTTTGCAACTTTAAGTCTGAAGGACTTCAGCTCCCAGACTTCTCCAGCCAGCTTTCCTTCAGACTTAAAGTTGCAAAGGTTGGAGACCCCTGCTTTAAAGGACACTATCTAGAGTGAACTTTTTTTTTAAAATCTATTTTTTATTTTTATTTTCTCTCTCTCTCTCTTTTTGTTGGCCTTATAGATAGAAAGCCATTATATAATCATGCTATATATAAAAGGATGTTAAAATAATTAATAAGATTAGGGTTGAGATATAAGAATTGTAATAATCGACACAAAAAATAAGTGATAACATTGGAAGAAACTTACAGAAACCTGGGATGAATTGATACATTCTTAAAAATGGATAACCAGTTATGGGGAATGGCTTTTTGATGGTTTTTCTTTCTTTCTTTCTCTGTGAAGTTTGTATTATTTGTGTTTATGTTAAAAAAATATAAAAAAAATATTATTCTTAATTAAAAAATAAATAAATCCCAATATAGGTAGTTCTCCACTTATGACCACAATTGAGCTGAACCTTTCTGCGGCTAAGGGGAACATTCGTTAGGGCGAACTGTGTCTGTCCCACTGCAACACCTTTCTTGCCACCGTTGTTAAGTGAATCGCTGCAGTGGTTACGGTAGCCGCACAGTTGTTAAGTGAATCGGGCTGCCCCATCGACTTTGCCTGTCAGAAAGTCTCAAAGGGGGAATCACGTGACCCCCCCAGGACACTGCGACGGTCATAAATAGGAGTCAGTTGCCCAGCATCCAAATTGTGATCATTTATTTATTTATTTTATTAAATTTATACCCCGCCCTTCTCCTTGTTAGGACCCAGGGCGGCGCACAGGCATCTTAAAAACACAAAAATACAATAAATATCAATTAAAATGTAATTAAATTCATTAACCCGTGCTAAAAACCCAATATTAAAAACCCTACCAAATTACAAATTTCCTTAAAACGTCAGAAACGGGGGGCTATCCTAGGCCGGCTTGTTGGAATAAGTACGTCTTAAGACGTTGGCGGAAGAGGCGGAGGTCCAAGATTGTGCGAAGGTCGGGGGGTAGGTCGTTCCAGAGGGCCGGGCCCGCCACAGAGAAGGCCCTTCCTCTGGGTGTCGCCAACCGGCATTGCCCGGCCGACGGCACCCGAAGAAGACCCTCTCTGTGGGAGCGGATCGGACGAAGGGATGTATGGGGCAGGAGGCGGTCTCCTATATAGCTAGTCTCGATCATGTAACTATGAGGATGCAGGAGCTGGGTATGTCTAGTTTGATGAAGAGAAGGACCAGGGGAGACATGATAGCAGTGTTCCGATATCTCAGAGGGTGCCACAAAGAAGAGGGAGCCAAACTATTCTCCAAAGCACCTGAGGGTAGAACAAGAAGCAATGGGTGGAAACTAATCAAGGAGAGAAGCAACTTAGAACTAAGGAGAAATTTCCTGACAGTTAGAACAATTAACCTCTGGAACAAAAGTTGCCTCCAGAAGTTGTGAATGCCCCAACCCTGGAAGCCTTTAAAAGGATGCTGCAATGGTGGTGTGAACATGGTGGTAAGTCAACAGTTTTCAGTATTGTTGTAAGTTCGAACAGTCGCTCAATGAACTGTTGTAAGTTAAGGACTCTCTGCACAGCGATCATTGAATTGAGCCATTGTTGGAGGGAATAAAAGCAATCTGGCCAAGTCGAGGCACGTTACTGCATATTTTCATTTTCACTGTTGTGTTTTCATCATAAGCAGCTACATTTGTTTGGAAAAGCAATTTCCCCACAGTTAACCTTGCTCGTATCGCCAAGATGCCCACCGATGTTTAAAATGGTAAACAGTTTTAAACATGCATCATTTATTCATGTATGCATGTGGAGACAAGAGTCACAACAGTTGTCAATGCAAAAGCAGCTTCACCAATTGCCAGAAACCAGCAGAAAAAGTTGCACATTCATATAAACAGTTTTCAAAATGCATCACCTATTCACATATTTATACAAACCATCAAATACCAGAGAGAGAGAGGGGGGGGGCATTATAGTCATATTCTATATAATCAGTGTGAAGTTGGCATCTTTCAGATGCTGTGGACACCTACTCCCATACTCCCCAGCCAGTATTGACCATCAAAACATTCCTGGAAGCAACATGTTGGAGATAGGATGGAGGAGAGGAACAATCCAGAGAACTGAATGTTAAGGGATGGAGTGGTAAGAATTGCTTTGACCCAACATCAAATGATGTTCCTTAGCACTTGCTTGGGAAAAAACAAACAAATAGGACATGCTAAACTCCCCCACAACTATATCCCTACAATGCAGAAAGGGGCTTTGAGGAATGTCTATGGAGATAATAATAATAATTTATTAAATTTATAAACCGCCCCCTCTCCCCGAAGGGACTCGGGGCGGTGTACAGGAAAATTAAAAAAGCATCTAAAAACATACAATACATACAAAATTAAAAACGAATTAAATTACCCTGTACTAAAATTTATAAACATTAAAATTACAACCCATTAAAACCGAATAAGCAATTTGAAATTTCAGACTGGGGCGAGAGCGTGAATTAGGCCAAGCCGGCCTGATGGAACAAATAGGTTTTTACTTTTAGGCGGAAGGCGCGGAGGTCCGTAGTCGTTCTAATATCCGGGGGAAGGTCGTTCCAGAGGGTCGGGCCCGCCATAGAGAAGGCCCTTCCCCTGGGCGTCGCCCGCTGGCATTGCCTAGTGGACGGCACCCGGAGAAGTCCCTCTCTGTGGGAGCGAATCGGCCGAAGGGATGTATGGGGAAGGATGCGATCCCGCAAATAACTAGGTCCTGTGCCATGGAGCACTTTAAAGAGGATAATTAACATCTTGAAACGCACCCGAAAGGCCACAGGCAGCCAGTGCAGATCGCGCAGGAGTGGTGTTACGTGAGAGTATCTAGTAGCTCCCATAACTACCCGCTTGGCCGCGTTCTGGACCAGCTGTAGCCTTCGAGTGCATCTCAAGGGAAGCCCCATGTAGAGATGCTCAGTCATTCAGGTCCTGGTTGTACCAAAGGTGCTTTTTCAGGAAACATTCTGGTTTTTCTTTGAAGACGTTTTGCTTCTCATCCAAGAAGCGTCTTCAGCTCTGACTGAATGGTGGGAAATGGAAGGATTGATGCTCCTTGCAGACAGCTGGTCATTTGCATCCTTTCAGAGGGTCCTTGAGGGCACTTGGAGGTTTTTCTGTGTCCTCGGGGTCACCTAAGTGGTGCAAAGGGTTCCTGCAGTCTGCAATTTTCCCCCTCTTCAATTCTGTTCCTACTCCCACCCCATTCCAAGGATCTTCATCCCAAATTCTATAGCTAAAAGTCTGTAGAGATTCTCAGCCCTCCAGGTCATGTTTGTCCAAAAAGGTGCTTTTTCAGGAGGCCACTGGACTTCCTTGTTTTTTTCTTTGCAAAATGTTTCGCTTCTCATCCAAGAAGCTTCTTCAGCTCTGACCGGATGGTGGGGAAGG
Source organism: Rhabdophis nuchalis (assembly GCA_039707465.1). Taxonomy (NCBI): domain Eukaryota; kingdom Metazoa; phylum Chordata; class Lepidosauria; order Squamata; family Natricidae; genus Rhabdophis; species Rhabdophis nuchalis. Next base: position 6,150,097 of record CM077658.1, on the reverse strand, counting down.
GAAGGATTTATACTCCTTGCAGACAGCTGGTCATCTCCATCCTTTTAGTGAGGCTTGCCTGTGTCGTCAGGGCCACCTGCATAGTGCCCATGGGGGTGGAGCCGCCTTGGAACTGTTGAAAGGACTGTGTGGTAAACTAGACCCTCCAAATCCTCCCCACTCCCATCTTCTCCCCTAGGCTTCATAGCAGACTGACATTAAGCAAGGCGAAGGTGAGACTTTCGATACCAAGTCCAGTTGCCTCTTGAAAAAGCATCTTTGGGACAACCATGACCTGGATGACTGAGAATTGCCATAGACCAGGGGTGTCCAAACTTGGGAACTTTAAGACTCGTGGACTTCAACTCCCAGAATTCCCCAGCCGCCATAGACATTCGGTGTTCGAAATCTGCCCTTGTCCTCAACTAGGAGTTTCATTCTTTCTAGCAGGTTACAACACAAAGAGCCGACACCTCAGGGGTGGGTTTCAAATTTTTTAGAACCTACTCTGTAGGTGTGGCCTATTTTGTGGGCCTGGCTTGGCAGTCATGTGACAGGGTGGGAGTGGCCACCTTTTAAAATGTGGTGAAACTCAATTAACAACGCTCTTGCTTAGCAACCAAAATTTTGGACTCAATTGTGATGATAAATTCTTTCTTTCTTTCTTTCTTTCTTTCTTTCTTTCTTTCTTTCTTTCTTTCTTTCTTTCTTTCTTTCTTTCTTTCTTTCTTTCTTCTTTCCTTCTTCCTTCCTTCCTTCCTTCCTTCCTTTCTTTCTTTCCTTTCTTTCTTTCTCTCTCTCTCTCTCTCTCTCTCTCTCTCTCCTTCCTTCCTTTCCTTTCCTTTCCTTTCCTTCCCGTTGGGTCACTGGCAGCGGCGGGCCAGATTTACTTCCAGGTACACCGGTGGAACCCCCTCTCACCGGTTCTCTAAATTTCACCAACCGGCTCTCGCGAGTAGGTGCGAGCCTGCAGAAACCCACCCCTGCGCCACCTATATGATGAATATACAGTACATATGATGAGCTTGCGGATTGGACACCCTCGGTAGGTTGATTGACACTGATTGCTTAGATCAGGGGTCCCCAACCTTTTTTGCACCAGGGACCGGTTTCATTTTAAAGAAAATTCCGCGGACCAGCCGGCGTAGAGGGGGAGCGGGAGGGGGGAGGGGGAACAGGCGGCGCATGCGCACGCGGGTGTGTGTGTGAGTCAGCTCACTCGCCCCTCTAGGGCCCCCAATGGTGTGAGCAGCCGCACTTGCGCTCTCCCTCCCCTGGTGCGCGGTCTGCCCAGGGGGCTGCCCCGTCCTCCCTCCTTCCTCCTCTCCGGCCCTACGGCCCGGTTCCTATCAAGCCACGGACCGGCACCAGTCCGCAGACCAGGGGTTGGGGACCCCTGGCTTAGATCTTTGAATCCTCTTTTTTTTTTATTTGACCAGAATAGTTCCCAGAATGAGGCCAGCCTTTGGATAGCTGTAGGTTTTGCTCTTAATTTGTGTGAAAATGGAAAACGGAGTGGGTGCAGAAAGTCGCTGGTTGGTTTTGGCTTTTAGTAGCTCATCAAGAATCTGTTCCCAACTCTCTTTTGGGAGATAGGGCGGGATAGAAATCTAAGAAAAGTGAAAGTGAAAGTATTATTTTCCTTTTGTCCATAAAGTTAATGGCGTATTGGTTTCCAAGGAGGAACCTGGTTGTATGAGATCCTTATGAGATTCCACTAACGACTTCATTGTCTTCCTCTGGATGTGCAGAAATATTGCCAAAAAAGCCAACACAGTTCTAGGCTGCATCAACAGAGGGATAGAATCTAGATCACGTGAAGGGTTAATGCCACTGTATAGTGCCTTGGGAAGGCCACACTTGGAATACTGCATACAGTTTTGGTCGCCACGATGTAGAAAAGACGTGGAGACTCTGGAAAGAGTGCAGAGAAGAGCAACCAAGATGATTAGGGAACTGGAGGCTAAAACATATGAAGAACGGCTGCAGGAGCTGGGTATGTCTAGCTTGATGAAGAGAAGGACCAGGGGAGACATGATAGCAGCCTTCCGATATCTCAGAGGGTGCCACAAAGAAGAGGGAGTCAAACTATTCTCCAAGGCACCTGAGGGCAGGACAAGAAGCAATGGGTGGATACTAATCAAGGAGAGAAGCAACTTAGAACTAAGGAGAAATTTCCTGACAGTTAGAACAATTAACCTCTGGAACAGCTTGCCTCCAGAAGTTGTGAATGCCCCAACCCTGGAAGTCTTTAAGAAGATGTTAGATAGCCATTTGTCTGAAATGGTATAAGGTTCCTGCCCACGGAGGGGGTTGGACTAGAAGACCTCCAAGGTCCCTTCCAACTCTGCTATTGTATTGTATTGTATATTTACTACCCCAGTTATATTCTGCTGGGAGGAACATGATATTTAGTCCCCAAAGCCCATTGTTTTTATTTTTATCTGCTTCTATTATTCTCTGCCAGATTTTTTTTTCTCTTCGGCTGAGTCCTCTTCTTTTAATTAAAGCTTTAGAATTCTTGGCTTTTTAAAGTCCTCATTTTTATTCCCCAAGGGAAAAAAAAAAGATTTTTTTCCCCCAATCCATTGATATTTTTTTTTTACTCTTCTCTTGGGATTGTGTACCATTCAATTACATCAGCACTGGAAAAAGTGGATTATGATATTTTTTTCAAACCTATTATAATTGTTGCATCCCTATGTTCATGTGATTTACATTTGAATGCATGACCTATTTCATTTAGTCGCTGGATACCTGTGCTTTGTGACCAATCAAAGGTCAATAAACCCTGGATAAGTTAAAGGTAAGGGTTCCCATCGCATGTATGTGCTTAGTTGTTCCTGACTCTAGGGGGCGATGCTCATCTCCGTTTCTAAGCCGAAGAGCCAGCGCTGTCCGAAGACGTCTCCATGATCATGTGGCCTGCATGACTCAATCCCAAAGGGGCATAGAACGCTGTTCCTTTCCCACCAAAGGTGGTTCCTATTTTTCTACTTGCATTTTTACATGCTTTCGAACTGCAAGGTTGGCAGAAGCTGGGATAAGTAACAGGAACTCACTCCGTTACACGGCACCAGGGATTCAAACTGCCAATCTTTCTGATCGACAACCTCAGTGTCTTAGCCACCTGAGCCACTGCGTCCCTTAAACCCCCGACAGTTGCCCACAATTTGACTGAAAATACCTTTAACCTGATTGTGAAATTCCCATTGATAACAAGAAGACTGATTTAATTCCAAGATAGTATTATAATGTCCTACAATCACCAGCCTTTAGATCAGGGGTTCCCAAACTTGGCAACTTTAAGACTTGTGGACTTCAACTCCCAGAATTCTCCAACCAGCATAGCTGGCTGGAGAATTCTGGGAGTTGAAGTCCACAAGCATAGCCAAGCATAAATGAGGTACCCAGAGAGATACATATTAAATTTATAAGAAGGTCAACGAGAGAGGAGATACTGAGAGCGCAAAGAGTGGGTCCTTTGATGTATCAGCAAAACGAGGTGGCCATATTGAAGCAGATCCCAAAGAAAATAAGAGATATAAAAAAGAATTATTCTTTCTTAACTAAAAAATTGTTTAAAAAGGGGGTGTGGTTCAAGTTTTTGATGCCCGAAGGGATGCTGGTATTCTGGGGGGGAGGAAGAGTTAGAATTAAAACAGTTGAAGAGGCGCATAATTTTCTTAAAAAACATTCCTCAATCCTGGATGATGATGAGATGGGAACGGGAGGGGCCACGGGTCCGCCTGCTGGTGGGGGGGAGGAGGAAGAGACTATAGCAAAGAGGTTCAGATCGCAAAAATAATTTGTTATATTTTCTTTTTTTTTTATGATGGCAATTCCTGTACGGATGTCAATAGTATAAAGTAATTGAATGCATAAAATAATATGAAAATTTATGATTTTAAAATGTATGTACCCCTTCCTTTTAATAATTTTTTTTCTTTTTTAATGAAATATGTACGAAGACCTGGAGGCGGTCATCAAACCCGATGTGGAAGCTCCAAAATATTATCTGATACCTTACCTATCCCTTTCCTGTTAAAAATTGTTAAAACCAATAAAACTTTTTTCAACAACAAAAAAAAAAGGCATAGCCAAGCATAGCTGGCTGGAGAATTCTGGGAGTTGAAGTCCACAAGCATAGCCAAGCATAGCTGGCTGGAGAATTCTGGGAGTTGAAGTCCACAAGTCTTAAAGTTACCAAGTTTGGGAACCCCTGCTTTAGATAGTGTTTCATTAGCTTGTCAACACAGTTTTCTAGTTTACCCATTAAATCATCAGTTGAGTTAGTTGCAAGTGTTTTAATTAAAAAAGATATTATTTATCAGAGATCAAAGACGGAGGCTCACACCTGCTTACATCTATTTCTCTTTCAAACAGAAGGTATTCTTATCCGTTCCCTCGAAGAATTAACTGGAGGTTCTAATCTTCTCACATCATTCCTGATGAGTTGGCAGCCAACACAATATTTCAAAGCTATTCTTTTCAAATTTAACCGATAGCTGTCACAAAGGATAAGGAGGGAGGAACAGCTGTGGTTGAATGACGGCCTTATTTGTATCTACTCAACATGCAGTCAAGACTTTATCAACTGTGACATATATATATATCATATTCTGACACTGTAATGACTGCTTTATTCCTGAAACCGAGGATACAAATTCTAACTTTTGTGTTTTTTTTCCTGACTCTTTTATTTTTGTTTCAGCTAAATCTTTAGGAAAATCAAGATTTCTATTCACTCCGGAGTACAACATGTTCCAAAGAACTTATATTATTAGTTTTATTTGTGAGTATTTGCTAATGGAGAATGCCTGCTCCTTACATATGCAAGGAAACCCAATGCAGCGGAAATAATTTTTAAAAAGTATTAGGCTGTGAAGCTCAGGAGAGATGGAGCATTGACCTTGTCTTCGGGCAAAAAAACCCAAAACATTACTCAAAAACTCAGATTTAAAAAAACAACAACCTAAAATGAAAAATATCAGCACCCAAAAGTATTTAACCGGTAATGTTCTAATCATGGGAACTACACTCAATTAGTTAATATTTATTTGCTGCATTGTTTTACCACCAGTTTACCAGCTCTTCTTTTCATCAAACTAGACATACCCAGTTCCTGCAACCGTTCCTCATATGTTTTTGTCTCCAGTCCCCTAATCCTCTTTGTTGCTCTTCTCTGCACTCTTTCTAGAGTCTCCACGTCTTTTCTACATCGTGGCGACCAAACCTGGATGCCATATTCCAAGTGTGGCCTTCCCAAGGCCTTTTTATAAAGTGATCTTGATTCTATCTCTCTGTTTATGCAGCCTAGAACTGTGTTGGCTTTTTTGACAGCTGCTGCACACTGTTGGCTCCTATTTAAACGGTTGTCCACTAGGACTCCAAGATCCCTCTTGGGTTTATTTATTTATTCATACATTCATTCATAGGAATTTGCCAAACAAAAACGAGAACAAGAATAAGAGAATAAAAATACAATGACAGGGACGAGAGACACATTAGTAGACTTATGCATGCACCTTCGACTGACCACTTAAGTATGGAGTAAAGTCCACGGAAGTCAATTTGCGACTGAAACTGTGAAAATCTGTAGCTGAGACAACTGAAGCAGGTAGCACATCCCAGACTTTGATAACTCTGTTACCGAAATCGTATTTTTTTTACAGTCAAGTTTAGAACGACTTACACTGAGTTTATGCTCAGTTTAGGCAATAATATGCTTACGCACATATTATTGCCATTAAAGGTGCTTGTTACCATCTTTAAATCGCTCCATGGCTCGGGACCTAGTTACTTGTGGGACCGCCTCCTGCCACATACCTCCCACCGACCGATTCGCTCCCACAGGGAGGGCCTTCTCAGGGCGCCGACTGCCAGTCAATGCCGGCTGGCGATGCCCAGGAACAGGGCCTTCTCTGTGGCGGGGCCCGCCCTCTGGAACGACCTCCCCCCTGAACTCTGCACCATCACCGACTTTCCCCTCTTCCGCCGCTCACTTAAGACACTTCTTTTCCAGCAAGCTGGACTGGCGTAGAACTTGAATTTTAGAACAATAGAGCCTCAGCCAAGTTAGATAGGTTTTTTAATGGGATTTTAGCACAGGTTTTCTATTTAATTTCTTTTTAACTTTTGTATATTGTTATTTATTGTAAATTTTAATGTCCTGTGCACCGCCCAGAGTCCGTCTCGACGGAGATTGGTGCGGTTAACAAATCGAATAAAATAAATAAAAATAAATAAAGCAGAAAAAGTCATTTGCAGGTAAAACGTTACTACGTACAATTTTGTATGCCATACCTAAGTCTGACCACAAACAACACAGTTATAAGTTATCCAAATCAAGACTTTGAAGCCTTGTAGCATCAGGAATTCTATTGTGTGTAGAAGAGTGCGAGACTTTTCTTGTGAAGTACTTCTGAACCCGCTCGATTACACTCGTGTCAGATACAGGGTGGGGATTCCAAACCATTGAACGATACTCTAAAATTGGTCTATCTAGCCTAAGTTTTATAAACTTTAATTAGCACTACAATGTTTCCAGAAAAAAAAGGTTCACAAAATTAAGTTTGCAACTCTTAATGCTTCTTTAGCAACGTTGTTACAGTGGAGCATAAATCATTAGAGATAAGTACACCTAGGTGCCTAACACAGTGAGGGTCTGACTGCTAGATCAATGCCACCTCGCTTAAATGCTGTGGTGCCAAGTGTCAGGGTAGCGATCAGCTGCCCAGGAAATTGGTTCCTTTAGATCCAGAGACAATAAGCACATTGGTAAATAAAGGGATTTATGCTTTGCACTGGGCTGCAGCTGACAAAAGAAGCCGATGCAATCCTAGGCTGCATTAACAGAGAGATAGAATCAAGGTCACAAGAAGTGACCTTGAATGAATGTATGAATGAATAAATAAACCCAAGAGGGATCTTGGAGTCCTAGTGGACAACCATTTAAATAGGAGCCAGCCGTGTGCAGCAGCTGCCAAAAAAGCCAACACAGTTCTAGGCTGCATCAACAGAGGGAGAGAATCAAGATCACATGAAGTGTTAATACCACTTTATAAGGCCTTGGTAAGGCCACACTTGGAATACTGCATTCAGTTTTGGTCACCACAATGTAGAAAAGATGTGGAGACTCTAGAAAGAGTGCAGAGAAGAGCAACAAAGAGGATTAGGGGACTGGAGAATAAAACATATGAAGAACGGTTGCATGAACTGGGTATGTCTAGTTTAATGAAAAGAAGGACTAGGGGAGACATGATAGCAGTCTTCCGATATCTCAGAGGGTGCCACAAAGAAGAGGGAGTCAAACTATTCTCCAAAGCACCTGAGGGTAGAACAAGAAGCAATGGGTGGAAACTAATCAAGGAGAGAAGCAACTTAGAACGGAGGAGAAATTTCCTGACAGTCATAACAATTAATCAGTGGAAGAGAAGTTGCCTCCAGAAGTTGTGAATGCCCCAACACTGCAAGTCTTTAAAAGATAATTGGTATAAGGTTTCCTGCCTAGGCAGGGGGTTGGACTAGAAGACCTCCAAGGTCCCTTCCAACTCTGCTTTTGTATTGTATTAAATATAGTGACCAACAGCCCTGGTCTTCATGCATGAAAAGCTCAGTGCTAGTTGTCTTTTGAAAGGGACGGGGTACCCACAGAAAAAGGCACCCCAGAATTGCCTCATAGTGTTTCTCAGTCCCAATCTCCCCACTTGAGATGTGGTGGTGGGGACAACACTCACCGCACAAGCTGTGTTCTCACTGTCTGACAGCCTTTGATGCAGGTCAAACCAAAGAGTCTGTTGAGGAGAAAAAAGGAAATATTAGTAATATTTTCATGGAACTAAAACCTGGCAAAGGAGGAAAGAAAGAAAGAAGGAAGGAAAGAAAGAAAGAAAGAAAGAAAGGAGAAAGAGAAACTAAGAAAGAAAAAGAGAGAGAAAGGAGAAAGAAAGAAAGAAAGAAAGAAAGGAGAAAGAAAAAAGGGAAAGAAGGGAAAGAAAGAAAGGAAAAAGAAAGAAGGGAAAGAAAGAAAGAAGAAAGAAAGAAAGAGAAAGAAAAAAGAAAGGAGAAAGAATGAAAGAAGAAAGAAAGGGAAAGAGAGAGAGAGAGAGAAAGAAAGGGAAATTAGGGAAAGAAAGAAAGAAAAAGAAAGAGAAAGAAAGAAAGAAAGAAAGAAAGAAAGGAGGACAAAGAAAGAAAGGGAAAGGAGGGAAAGAAAGAAGAAAGAAAGAAAAAGAAAGAAAGAAAAAGAAAGGAAGAAAGAAAGAGAAACTAAGAAAGAAAAAGAGAGAGAAAGGAGAAAGAAAGAAAGGAGAAAGAAAGAGAAAGAAAGGGAAAGAAAGAAAGGAGAAAGAAAAAAGGGAAAGAAGGGAAAGAAAGAAGAAAGACAGAAAGAAAGAAAGAAAGAAAGAGAAAGAAAAAAAGAAAGGAGAAAGAATGAAAGAAGAAAGAAAGGGAAAGAGAGAGAGAGAGGGAGAAAGAAAGGGAAATTAGGGAAAGAAAGAAAAAGAAAGAGAAAGAAAGAAAGAAAGAAAGGAGGACAAAGAAAGAAAGGGAAAGAAGGGAAAGAAAGAAGAAAGAAAGAAAAAGAAAGAAAGGAAGAGAAAGAAAGAAAGGAAGGAAGAAAGGAAGAAAGAAAGAAAGAAAGAAAGAAAGAAAGAAAGAAAGAAAGAAAGAAAGAAACTTCTGCCACGAAAACCTGAGATGCAAATTGGGGATGAAGAGCTTTGGATGGCATCTATGGGCTTGGCAGTAGCCCAGGAAAGAATTTCTCTCTAATCTCCCAATTACTCAGACTGAGCAAGTCCCCTTGGCTGAACCTCTGGGAAGGAGAAAAAGGCTTCGGAGAGATCCTTTTCCCTTGGGAAATTGCAATCATCTGCCACAAGGAGCTGAGCCCTTGCAAAAGTCTGGTTAACTTTGTACAATTTTAGGTGGTGGTATTCACCTGGGGGGAAAAATCTGGGCAGATCTGGGCGTTTGATCCTTTATGGAAAGCTTAGCGCCAACTGTGTATGGTTGATAGACGATGCCCCATGAGCAGACAGGTTGAACTAGAAGGCATCTAAGGTCCCTTCCAACCGTATTATTCTGTTTCAAATCAGGGGTGTCAAACTCAAGGCCCGCGGGCCGGAACCGGCCTGCTGGGTGCTTAAATCTGGCCGACCAGGGCCACCCTGGAGACAGTGAAGGATTGGCCCATGGGGTCTCTCCCAGCGTTACGTCCATCCGTTACCTCTTGCTGTGCCCTCAGCTGCTTTGGAGAATCGGTTCCTTCAGGTCTTCTAATGGTGCGCCCATCGCCGCTACCACCGAGACCATCACCCTTCCCAAGATTGTGTTCATTTTGTTTACATCACTTGTCACAAATGGGGAAGGGCCACTCCCTTGAATTGTTTTTGACTCTTCCCACAGATACTCTTCGTTATCAAAATGTTATATTCTCAGAAGGGTTGAGAATAGAGGGAGTCCAGCCAGGTTTGCTCAAGAACAACAGCCTTTTATTTTAGGCAGATTAAAACAAGCAGCAAGAACAAGTACAGAAAATAGGCGGTAGACAGGGGCTCCCGCGCTTTGACAGCTCTTTATATTGGAGCTGTCAAACGGGGGAACCAATCAGGCTGCGGCAAGAGCCGGCTTCCCGCCAGGCGCGCCTCAGCCAATCAGGCGCGTCTGTCGGTTAGCCTACTTGCTACAGCCTGTCTCCATGGCTTCTCGGAGGCAGCCTGGAAGACCTGCAGCCGGTCGTAACTCGAGACCGGTCGCAGGTCGAGGATATAACACAAAATACTTCAAGTGGTCGCATTTTATGGATGCTCAGACGATAAAGTTCCTTCTAATCGTCTAATTCTAGGTGTGATGGCCTAGAGGTGGAGTTCTTGCCTCACAATCAGGAAGCGGTGAGTTTCATCCTAGGTAGAGGCAGATATTTCTCTCCCCGAGAGAAATATATCTGCTGAACAAAACTCCCCACTGGCGACAGGGAATAGCATCCGGCCATTAAAACACTCTGCTAGCTCCATTCAGTTGCCCAGACTCCACCCTGCAAGGGATTATGCCGTCGTTGAATGAAGATGATCTAATTGTGCTCTTTGACTTCTGCCAGGAATGGCTATTTTCCTCCAACAGGGGGCAAAGCTTTACAGAAACAGCTCTTTCAAAAACAATTCTTCGTAAAGTCAAAAGCCCACAAACGTTAACTGATTTTTGTACTTAAACTCATCCTCTGTTACCTTGACAACTGCTTTCCAAAAATAAAGTCAGGATAATCATTGTTTTATGGGGGTTATCCTCTCCCTCGAGTTGTTATGACAACATAAAAGGAAGAAATGTAAGATTTCAGCAAACGACTTTTCCCAAAGAGGCTACTCAGATTTAAAAGGGTCTCAACATGCACACACACAACCCACGAAGAGGGAGAAGATAAAAAATGCAGGAGGCGATCAGGCTGAGCCTGAAGGAGAGGTCAAATGTGTCATCAGCCTCAAGTCCCTTCGTGGGCACCAGAGATCTAAGTCAAGCCCTCCTTGAATTCCTTGGACTCTTCTCTACCGCCAATTTGCTTTGACCGTTAGTAGTTCAGATTCTTGTAGAGAGCTTAAGCTTGCAACAAACCTTCATATCCATTTTAAACTGCCTGGGTTTCCTGATTTTCCTGCGCTGGGCAGAAAAACAGTTCTCCCCTCTATCTTTTATTCTTATTTATTTCCCTCTTAAGACAACTCAAGTGTCTGCAATTCCAAATGTATGAACATAGAATAACAGGGTTGGAAGGGACCTTGGAAGTCTTCTAGTCCAGTGGTCACCAACTGGGGGGGGGGGTCATTCAGGTAGTCTGCAAAAAAGAAAATTTGCATTTTTGTATATTGCACTAAATACCATTTACCGTATTTTTCAGAGTATAAGATGCATTTTTTACCCTGTTTTTACCCTGTTAAAAAATGTAAAACCAATAAAACTTTTTCAATATAAAAAAAAAAGATGCACTTTTCCTCCCCAAAAAAGAGGGTGAAAATCTGGGTGCGTCTTATATATTGAATACAGCATTTTTGGCCTGCCGAAATCCTGCCCAATTCCCACAAAGAGAAAAGGATATTTAGACTTGCAAAATTCTGTTTCTGCAATCTAAAAGTAGCCGATAAAGAATATTTGTAGCTCAGGGTTGAAATGAGGGGTTCTGGGTGCTCTCTGAGCTTGGTTGTTTTCTTGCTGACAATTCATGACCCTAACTACCATAGGTAACTGTTCTGACCCCCTTTTCTCTGACTAACACAAGACTGGCTGCCTGCCACTAACTCTCTTGGCTGCTTGCCTGAATGACTCTGAACAGATACGGAGCTTCCTAACTCGACTAAACACGAACCTGAAAATCAACACGAATCAACACGAACCTAGAAATCCAACGTTGTTCTCTGCAAGGATTTTCTTAGCAAAGACTTCCTTTTAAACCCTCTTGGGAGGGGCCAGTCATTAGGCAGCTGGGACTAATTCAACTCCTCTGAGTTAGCTTCTGATGCAATTGGAGCCTCCTTTTTTCAGCCCTTCTCAATCTAGCATCAGGGACAAACTGGCCTTGATCCTCCCCACTACTCCAAGACCCAGGTGCCTCCTGATGATCAGCCGGGCTCTCTGCTCTCTCAAGGTTGCCCTCCTCCTCCAGAGCAGACTCATAGGACTCCTCACTAGAGGAGTCCATCAGCAGCTCATCCGGAGCCGGCTGGGCCACAACAGGTAATTGTTCTGCCCCACAGACGGACACACACAAGCTTGGCTACTTGCCACTATCTCCTTGGCTGCTTGCCACTATCCTTGGCTGTGAGCCCGGACTCACGTTACAAATACTGTACCACGTTTACAGACAGAGAATTGCAGACTCAAACGACCAGATATTTCCAATGATGAGTTGTAACTGTTGTTTCCTGCAAATGACCCCTCCCCAAAGCCTTCCCTATAAGCTCTCCTGGGAGGGGCCTCCGAGCTTGCCTCTTACGTAACGGTTGCCTCCTTTTCTCAGCCCTGCGTAATCTAGCATCAGGGACAAACTGCCCCTGATCCTCCCCACTGCTCCATGACCCAGGCACCTCCTGGTGGCCAACCAGGCTCTCTGCTTCCTCAAGGTCTTCCTCTTCCTCCAGGGCAGACTCATAGGACTCTTCACTAGAAGAGTCCATCAGCAGCTCATCCGGAGCCGGCTGGGCCACAACAGGTAACTAGTAAAGTGCTAGTAAATGGGGTTTGCTGTCAGTTTAAAGAGCAAACAGGATCCAAGGTGGGTTCCTACCAGTTTGGACTGGTTCAGCCAAATAGGTAGTAACTTGGCGGCCTGGGTCACCGGAACCAGTAGCAACCCAAGCCTGCCATGTCCCCAAACTGGTTCTCCTACTCCGGCACCATCTTGATTTTCAGTCCTGCTCATGCACAGAACAATTTTCATCGCAGAAATGTATTTCTTTTCCTTTTTAAACATTTTTGCGCATGCGCAGACAATTTTAGATGCAAATGTGCACGCGTGGGGAAGCAAAAAATTTTTTCCTGTTGATCCAGCAGTAATGCACAGGACTCCTTACCAACACTGATGATGTTACCTCTTTGGGTAATGAAACGTCTGGAGGAAAACAAGCAAGGTCAGAGAGCACCCAGGACCCAAAAGTGGTATTGATGGGCTGACAAGTTCTCGCCTCGAGAATGTAGTCCTTGAGTTTACGGCCTTGAGTTATGAGCCTGCTCATTCGGGTCATAAGTTGTTATGTTTGTAAAAGGGGCCGGTGACATGACCAACCTGATTTTGCAACTCTTTTTGTGTGTGTGTGTGAGTGTGTGTGGCAGTTAAGCGAATGTGGTGGTGACAAAGCAAACACTGCAGCCATTAGATGAACAAATGATTTGCTAGACATGCAGTTTTGCCAAAACTTGTCAACTTGTTTGCCAAAACCATCAGACAGTTGTAAATACGGCCATGTTTCCGAGCATCTGAAGTGTGTGTGTGTATGTGTGTGTGAGAGAGAGACAGAGAAAGAAAGAGGCAGATGGAGAGACAGGGAAAGAGGCACACAGACAGACAGAAAGAGACAGACAGGGAGACAGACAGACACAGACACACACACACACACACACACACACACACAGACAAACAGGGACAGAGACAGACAGACACACAGAGAGAGACAGATACAGAGAGATAGAGATAGATAGATAGAGAGACAGAGAGAGATAGTTAGAGATAGATAGATAGATAGATAGATAGATAGATAGATAGATAGATAGATAGATAGATAGATAGATAGATGGAGACAGAGAGATAGAGAGGGGTAAAGAGAGAGAGACAGAGAGAGAGAGAGAGAGAGAGACAGAGAGACAGAGATAGATATAGAGAGATAGAGTTAGTTAGAAATAGATATATATATAGAGAGAGGGAGGGAGACAAAGAGATAGAGAGAGGGAAAGAGAGAGAGACATAGAGAGATGAAGAGACAGAGACAGAGACAGAGAGAGAGAGAGAGAGAGAATGAATAAAGGTAGCAAACTCATCCAGCACCTCCTACTTTTCCCAAAACAACAACCCTGTGAGGTGGCTTGGGCTTAGGGAGAATGATGGGCCCAAGGTCACCCAGCTACCTTGAGCTCACCATCTCTTGCTTTCTAACCAGGGAGGGAAATAATTTCCCAAATATTTTGGAAATCATGAAAAAAGCTGCCTCCGACGCCTTTTGTGCACGCATTGTGGAAGTTAAGCCCACGTAACAAAAGGGGCAGAGTTTGTGCCATAACACAAACGCTGTGCCACTTGGATGGATCCTGTGACTTTCGCTGCCTGTGGATTTAAAGCAGCATCAAAACCTCAGCCTCTCGACCCCTCTGGAGCTGTTTTTCAACCTTGGCAACCTTAAAGATGTGCGATGCCAACTCCCAGAATTCCCCCAGCTGGCAACACTCTGCGTCTTTTCTACATTAGCACCACCAAGGCATACAACGCAGGTGTGTTTCTCTGCACGGTGTTAAGAGTAGAGGGGATTTACAAAGGGCTTCTTTTTCAATGACTCTGGAAACTAGCTCCGAGCCAGGGAAATTCTCATTATAATTACAGCCGCAAAAACTGCATGGGGGTGAAGGAAAGGCATTTTCTTTGTGCATAAAACCCCTTTGGCAACGTTTATAAGGCAAACGATTCCCTGACTGGGGAGAAAGACCCTTACGGTGGAAATAGCAGGGTAAAAGGGACCCTTACCAAGATGCCCTCACCCCAGGACACAGGACAACAGAATAACAGAGTTGGCAGGGACCTTGGAGGTCTTCTAGTCCAACCCCCAGCTCAAACAGAAGACCTTATCCCATTCTGGACAAATGGCTGTCTAATGTCTTCTTTAAAACTTCCAGTGTTGGAGCACCTACTATTTCTGGAGGCAACTTCTGTTCCACTGGTTAATTGTTCTCACTGCCAGGAAATTTCTCTTTAGCTCTAGGTTGCTTCTCTCCTTGATTAGTTTCCATCCGTTGCTTCTTGTCCTGCCCTCAGGTGCTTTGGAGAATAAGTTGACCCCTTCTTCTTCTCTGGGGCAGCCCCTGAGATATTGGAAGGCTCTAGCTATAGCAGGGATGTCCAACCTTGGCAGCTTTAAGACTTATGGACTTCAACTCCCAGAAGCCCCTAGCCATTATAAATATATGCCAGGTGCCATGGGAATACTGTAATGATCGTATGTAACTTCACATGGTCAGTAAATGAATACTTGTAAGTCACGAAGTTCCGGTATATGTGAATACCTCTCCTCCTCCTCCTCCTCCTCCTCCTCCTCCTCCTCCTCCTCCTCCTCCTCCTCCTCCTCCTCCTCCTCCTCCTCCTCCTCCTTTTCCTTCCCCTTCCTCCTCCTCCTCCTCGAAATCATGTCCAACCCATCGTGACCCCATGGACAACATTCCTCCAGGCCTTCCAGTCCTCTACCATCCTCTGGAGTCCATTGAACTTCACATGGTCAGTAAATGAATACTTGTAAGTCACGAAGTTCTGATATATGTGAATGCCTCTTCTCCTTCACCTTCTCTTCTTCTTCTTCTCCTCTTTCCCCTTCCCCTTCCTCCTCCTCAAAATCATGTCCGACCCATCGTGACCCCATGGACGTTCCTCCAGGCCTTCCAGTCTTCTACCATCCTCTGGAGTCCATTGAAGCTCACGCCTACTACTTAGGTGACTCCATCCAGCCACCTTCTTCTCTGCCGTCCCCTTCTTCTTCTTTTGCCCTCCATCATTCCCAGCATGAGGCTCTTCTCCAGGGTGTCCTTCCTTCGCCTTAAGTGGCTGAAGCTTTTGAGTTTCCTCTTCAGGATCTGGCCTTCTAAAGAGCAGCCAGGATTGATCTCCTCTAGGACTGACCAGTTTGATCGCCTTGCAATCCAAGGGACTCGCGGGAGTCTTCTCCAGCACCAGAGTTCAAAGGCCTCCATTCTTGGGTGCTCAGCTTTCCTTAGGGTCCAACCTTCCCAGCCATCCATTGCAACTGGGAAAACCTCTCTATGCCTGCCTCTCTATGACATAGAACCCCCCTAGTTTCTAAAAGAGGCAAACCGCTTCTGAAAAAGCCCAATTTAAATCTGATAAGCTTTTCAGCCTCTGCTGCTTTCCTAAGTGCCATTGTTAAATAGAATTCTTCAACTGCATTTATTCTTGGACAGCTTCATTATTTGGATCCATTGTAACCTGGTTTTTAGCTCGGGAAGATGGCGGGGAGGGAGGGATACGATCAGAAATGGAAATAATGAACATCCACGGCGTGAATAATGCAGCGAAATGTCACGTCGTCTCTTCCATTATTCGAACTTGGCTCATCCTCCTGAAGTAAATGCTGGGAGAGATTCAAGAACAGCGAAAGGACCTTCTACAAACTGTTCTTTCAACCCTGAGCTAAAGAGTGGAATGCGCCTTCATTAAACATGGTGGACTGGAATAATTTTCTCCTACACTAACTCTAAACTTTTCAGAAAGGAAACGAATGGAAGCTTGACAGAAAATTACGGCTGAGAGCTCAGCTAAATCATTTGGAAGGAGAGTAACAGATAAGGGTTGGCCCCTCTCCCCCAAGCGCCACATAAAGCTCAGGTACCCCATCCTTCCATTTCACCCAATGGCCTAGGCCCTAGAGCAGGGCTGTCCAAAATTGGGAACTTTAAGACTTGTGGACTTCAACTCCCAGAATTCCCCAGCCAGCTAGTTCAGAGAACCGGTAGCGGAAATTTTGAGTAGTTCGGAGAACTAGTAGCAGAAATTTTGAGTAGTTTGGGGAGCTGGTAGCAGACATTTTGAGTAGTCCAGGGAACCAGTAGCAGAAATTTTGAGTAGTCCGGGGAACCAGTAGCAGAAATTTTGAGTAGTTTGGAGCACCTGTAGCAGAAATTGTGAGTAGTTCGGAGAACCAGTAGCAGAAATTTTGAGTAGTTTGGAGAACTGGTAGTAAAAATTTTGAGTAGTTTAGGGAACCAGTAACAGAAATTTTGAGTAGTTTGGAGAACCTGTAGCAGAAATTGTGAGTAGTTCGGAGAACCAGAAAATACCACCTCTGGCTGGCCCCAGAGTGGGGAGGGAATGGATATTTTGCAGTATCCTTCCCTTGCCACGCCCACCAAGCTACACCACGCCCACCAAGCTACACCACGCCCACAGAACCGGTAGTAAAAAAAGGTGAATTTCACCACTGGTATAGGGTCTCCTGCTCCAGCAGGGGATGAGACTATAAGACCTCCAAGGTCCTTTCCAATCCTATTATTCTACGTTCATGGAAGTCCTCTGCTACTCTTCTGCCTGCTTGTCTTTACCTAGGTCATCTTCTTAAGACTTTCCTCATCTCGGTCACCTAGCGAGATTTTACTAACTTGTGGATTTGACCATTTCTTTTTCTTTACTTGGCAAGGCGAGCGGAGTTGAGGGTCTCTTGGGTTTGCAATGAATGCTCTGCTGCCCACAGATAACGCATGGAGAAGACTTCTTGGTCTTGAAGAATCAATGTTGGGTTGATTCTTTCCCAATGGAGAATAACACGTCTGACTGGGGAATTCTGGGAGTTGATGTTTGCCCATCTTAAAGTTGCCAAGGTTGAAAAATATTGCTCTTGTTGTTGTTAAGTTGCAAAGTCATGTCCGACCCATTGTGACCGCATGGACAATGTTCCTTTAGGCCTTCCTGTCCTATAGCATCCTCTGGAGTCCATTGAAGCTCACGTCGACTGCTTCGGTGACTCCATCCAGCCACCTCCTTCTCTGCTGTCCCCTTCTTCTTTTGCCCTCGATCTCTCCCAGCATGAGGCTCTTCTCCAGGGAGTCCTTCCTTCTCATTAGGTGGCCAAAGTACTTGAGTTTCCTCTTCAGGATCTGGCCTTCTAAAGAGCAGTCAGGGTGGATCTCCTCTAGGACTGACCAGTTGGATGTCCTTGCAGTCCAAGGGACTCAATGCAGGAGTCTTCTCCAGCACCAGAGTTCAAAGGCCTCCATTCTTTGGCGCTCAGCCTTCCTTACGGTCCAACCTTCACAGCCATCCATTGCAACTGGGAAAACCTCTCTATGCCTGCCTCTCTATGACATAGAACCCCCCTAGTTTCTAAAAGAGGCAAACCAATTCTGAAAAAGCCCAATTTAAATCTGATAAGTTTTTCAGTCACTGTTGCTTCCTAAGTACTATTCTTAAATAGAATTCTTCAACTACATTTATTCTTGGACAGCCTCATTGTTTGGACCCATTATAACCTCGGGAAGGTGGCAGGGAGGGAGGGATAGAATAAGAAATGGAAATATTGGATTGAAAAATATTGCTCTTGTTGTTGTTAGTTGCAAAGTCATGTCCGACCCACCGCGACCCCATGGACAACATTCCTCCAGGCCTTCCTGTCCTCTACCATCCTCTGGAGTCCATTTAAACTCACTGCTTTGGTGAGTCCATCCAGCCACCTCCTTCTCTGCCGTCCCCTTCTTCTTCTTTTGCCCTCCATCGTTCCCAGTATGAGGCTCTTCTCCAGGGAGTCCTTCCTCCTTCTCTTTAGGTGGCCAAAGTCTTTGAGTTTCCTCTTCAGGATCTGGCCTTCTAAAGAGCAGTCAGGGTGGATCTCCTCTAGGACTGACCGGTTGGATGGCCTTGCAGTCCAAGGGACTCAATGCAGGAGTCTTCTCCAGCACCAGAGTTCAAAGGCCTCCATTCTTTGGCGCTCAGCCTTCCTTACGGTCCAACCTTCACAGCCATCCATTGCAACTGGGAAAACCTCTCTATGCCTGCCTCTCTATGACATAGAACCCCCCTAGTTTCTAAAAGAGGCAAACTGCTTCTGAAAAGGCCCAATTTAAATCTGATAAGTTTTTCAGTCACTATTGCTTCCTAAGTACTATTCTTAAATAGAATTCTTCAACTACATTTATTCTTGGACAGCCTCATTGTTTGGACCCATTATAACCTCGGGAAGGTGGCAGGGAGGGAGGGATAGAATAAGAAATGGAAATATTGGATTGAAAAATATTGCTCTTGTTGTTAGTTGCGAAGTCGTGTCTGACCCATCGTGACCCCATGGACAACATTCCTCCAGGCCTTCCTGTCCTCTATCATCCTCTGGAGTCCATTTAAACTCACGCCTACTGCTTTGGTGAGTCCATCCAGCCCCCACCTTCTCTGCCGTCCCCTTCTTCTTCTTTTGCCCTCCATCGTTCCCAGCATGAGGCTCTTCTCCAGAGAGTCCTTCCTTCTCCTTAGGTGCCCAAAGTCCTTGAGTTTCCTCTTCAGGATCTGGCCTTTTAAAGAACAGTCAGGGTGGATCTCCTCTAGGACTGACCGGTTGGATGGCCTTGCAGTCCAAGGGACTCGCAGGAGTCTTCTCCGACCCATTATGATCCCATGGACCATGTTCCTCCAGGCCTTCCTGTCCTCTACCATCCTCTGGAGTCCCTTGAAGCTCATGCCTTCTGCTTCAGTGACTCCATCCAGTCACCTCCTTCTCTGCCGTCCCCTTCTTCTTCTTTTGCCCTCCGTCTCTTTACAGCATTGGCCTTTCCTTTCAGATAGATCCACAGCTGAGCGTCCTTTCGGCTTTGGCCCAGCCGCTTCACTCTTTCTGGCGCTACTAGTACTAGCCCTCTGCTCTTCCCCAGTAGCTCATCTTATTAACAGATTAACAGAATTGGAAGGGGCCTTGCAGGTCATCTAGTCTAACCCACTGCCCAAGCAGGAGACCCTACATCTGCCTCTATCTAGGATTGAACTCACAACCTCCTGATCTTCCGGCATCCTATCTTTTTGCCTTTTGGTGCGGTCCATGGCAAAGATACTGGAGTGGGTTGCCCTTTCCTTCTCCAGTGGATCACGTTTCATCAGAGCTCCCTGCTATGACCTGTCCGTCTTGGGTGGCCCTGCATGGCAGAGCTCTTAGCTTCATCAAACTACACAAGTCCCTTCGTCACGACAAGGTAGTACCTGTTTTGGGTTGTTTTTTTTTTTTTGATAATGAGCATTATCTCCCTCAAAGCAAACCTTTCAAAGACACCTTCCTAAATTACCCATTGGCTTTGGCAAGAAAATGTTTTTTTTTTAAAAGGAGGAGGAAGAGAAGAAGAAAAAGAAGGAGGAGGAAGAGGAGGAGGAGAGGAAGAAGAAGAAGAAGAAGAAGAAGAGAAAGAAGAGGAGAAGAAGAGGAGGAGGAAGGAGGAGGAGATTAAGAAGATACTCACCTTGTTTTCCAGCCTTCCGATCAACTCTGCTAACCTGTTGATTTGTGCTTCCAAGCACTCCTCTTTGGTGTCTGACGATGCTACAGAGAAAGAAGCATAAATTAAGAAGGATGAAATTCACCCTGCTTGTATGAGTGGGCTAGGCTAAAAATAAACATGAAATATAAAAGGAGGGTCAAAAGGAGGGTAAGACAGAGTGGTAATTAGAACATCGAGCATAGAATAGCAATGTTGGAAGGGACCTTGGTGGTCTTCTAGTCCAACCCCCTGCTCAAGCAGGAGACCTGATACCATTTCGGACATTATTAATGAATGTCCCATTGTGGACTTTGCTGGAAGCTGAAGACCTAAGTCTTCATCCCATTGGCCCACTGAAAGGATTACTCTGCCTCCCACCCTCTAGAAATAAAGGAAATTCTGTAATACAACATTCTCCATAAACCATCTTCTCTTTGGGGAGGTCTTATTATCTTTGAGGTGCAGGAGGTGGCGACCGTGGTCACCTCATGGCTGCCGCTGTGTTGCAATATTTTCAGGGGAGGGCTTATTTTAGCGCATGCACTCAAAGGCCCGATTGAGCTTATGATCCAGGGAGGTCTTATTTTCAGGGGAAACAGCCTACCTACTCGGCCGAACCGGTACGAACCGGGAGGAACCCACCTCTGATACAAACATAGAAGCAAGCCTACATTGTCCCACAGTGATCAATTCATCCCTTCTACTATTTCGGCTTAGAAAAGGGCTTGTTCTCTTTCTAAAATTCAAATGGGCATAATTGCAAATGGTTTTTTCGTGACTCCCTTTATCCCTCATCAGAGAACGTGGGGCCATTTCAACAGACAGATTCCTGGAAGCGCAGAGACCATCTCCAAGCACAAGATTTCTTTGATCCAAGCTTTCTTTGACTCCCCCCCCCCAACCTAGTCAAATCGGATCAACCCGCAAGACTTACCAGTCTGGAAACTTTTCCTGCGTTCTTTAGTCGCGATTCTGTTATTGGGGGAATAACCTGACACGGGGTTGTCGTACCAACTATCCATGGCATTGTGCCCAGATTTATTGTGAATGTGTCTATAGGAGAGAAAGACAGACGGATGACCAGATGGAGAGGGAAAAAAAGGAAATGAATGTTTTAAGTTTTCTTTTTCCCCCCTTTTAGTTACCTGGTTTAAATATCCCTCATTAAAACATACCCAACATTCATTGCTAGCTGAAAAGCTGATCAGAACTATAACGAAATAGTTTCCCTTTAAAAAGTTTAAAGACATGGAGGAAGAAAAAGGAATGAAAGAGTAAAGCACAAATGAATAAACCATGGATTTAGAAATGTCGCAGGAGGTTATAGCTTTCTAATGTAGCTCAATTGGCTGTAAATAATTGAGTTTATTACAACGCGGTCAGACCAAGGATCTCTCTGAAGCTTTCGGCCAACAGTTGACCCTTCTCCAACCCGAGGTTCATGAGATGGATCAGACTAAAGCTCAATCCAACAGACAGGAACAAATTCTTGCATCGCGTAACATCCTTTTTATTTTAATTGTGTTCTTAGAAGCAGAAATTGCAATGTACAAATATTTTCTTGGACTTCTCAGCCCCACTGCCATCCTGTGAGTTGAATAGAGCTGAGTTCGAGCACCCAAAGAGATCCTACCGATAACATTTTGAAAAAGTCCACAAGAAACTCAGCGGCAAGCCCCAGTCTGTATGAGGGTGAACCATGGCATGGGTGCTACAGGTGGAACGCCAGCCCTTCTCTGTGGGCATTCCAGCCATCGCCCAGCTCCAGTGTGTATGCGTGCGCGCTTCCCGCCAACCAGCTGGTCTTCAGGTTTGCGCACTCATGCACGTGTGTGTGTGTGTTTGCACGCATGGAGCCCCCCGCTTGCATTGCATTTCGGGGGGTCACGTGGGCCCCTGTGCCCAGTTTTAGGCCTGGAAAGCTGCCTACGCCAACCTGGAAGTCAAATATGGGCGAGGGGTGTTTGTGCATGTGCAGGGCAGTGTGGGAGCATGGGGTGGTGGTGGTTTACACGTGAATTGCATTAAGGGTGCGGAAGGCGCGCACACTTTCGACACGCAAACAACAAAAAGGTTAGCCATCCCTGAGCTAGGCTCTTGCAATTTTATTAAACCGATGAACAAAACTGAAGCTTGGCAATAGAACGTCATATATGCTACTAAAACTCTTCTGTCTGTTTGCAACCTTCAACCGGGTGAATTGGGACATCGAAGGGGAACAATTATGGAACCAATTTAAAGTACCAATTTAAAGAAGACGTCCAAAATCCAGGATCTATTATTCCTTTAGGATTGAAATTCCAAGGATTGTCAGCCATCTTTCCTTTTGGATTTTTGGCCTGCCACACTTTCTATGATTCTGCAGTGCATTTTCTATGGTGGGAAAACCTCTATGAAGTTCTGTGATATGTAGCCATAACAACATTCTTTCTAGAAAGCCAAGGTCATCCTTTGTCTCTGTACCTCTGCACCTGGCCGGAACTGGATGGGTGGAGGCTGCCAGCATGGCAGTGGGAGATTGGACCATGGGATGGGCTTGTGGGTGTGAGGGGGGCAAGATCTTGAACTTTCCACTGGGTGGGGAAAACCGGGAAGCTTTTCAGATTCGGGTTTTCCCAGCTGTGCCAACATGGCTCTCTTCATAAATTGTAACTTTGAGGAATCCTTTGCCTTGGACTCCAATTTAATTTCAGATGCTATTTTAACCCTGACAAGGATCTTCTTTGACACACCTTAACTGGATTTGCAATAAAAACGGATGAGATGTCAGTCCCTTCCAAGGGTGGACTTCAAAATTTTTAGCAAGTGGTTTTCTGTCCCGTTGCTGGATGGGCATGACCATAGTGGGTGTGACCTACTCAGCCTCCTGCAGCACAAGTGGTAGGCATTTTTGCCCTCCCCGGGCTCTGGA
>CM077658.1:6037500-6122500 GCA_039707465.1 Rhabdophis nuchalis | reverse complement strand
CCACTGGTGGAACCCCCTCTCACCGGTTCTCTAAATTTCTTGCGAGTAGGTGCGAGCCTGCAGAAACCCACCACTGATGGGAATGTGGAAAAGAAATACAGAGAAGAGCAACCAGGATGTTGAGGGGACTGGAGGCTAAAACAAATGATGGACGATTGCAGGAACTGGGCATGGCTGGTCTAATGAAGAGAAGGACCAGGGGAGACAGGATAGCAGTCTTCCAATACTTGAGGGGCTGCCCCAGAGAGGAGGGGGTCAAGCTATTCTCCAAGGCACCTGAAGGCCAGACTAGGAAGAATGGATGGAAACTGATCAAGGAGAGATTCAACCTGGAAATAAGGAGGAACTTTCTGCCAGTGAGAACAGTCAACCAAGTTGCCTTCAGGACTTGTGGGAGCTTCATCCCTGGAGGCTTTCAAGAAGAGACTGGACTGCCATCTGCCAGGAATGGTGGAGGGTCTCCTGCTTGGGTGGAGGGTTGGACTAGATGACCTACAATGTCCCATCCAACTCTGTTAATCTGTTAAAGAGAAGGATCTGACCAAGGAGAGATTCAACCTGGAAATAAGGAGGAACTTTCTGGCAGTGAGAACAATCAACCCATGGAACAGAAGTTGCCTTCAGAAGTTGTGGAAGCTTCATCACTGGAGGCTTCCAAGAAGAGACTGGACTGTCAGAAATGGTATAAGTTTCTACATGACTAGATGACAGGTAAGGTTCCTTCCAATTTATTAATCTGTAAATCTGTAAGATTTCTAGGTCTGGGGTCTCTAAACCTGGCCTGGAGGACTTTAACTCCCAGAATTCCCTAGCTGCCTTTGCTGGAATTCTGGGAGTTGAGGTCCACCAGGTTTAAAGTGGCCAAGGTTGGAGAGCCCTGACCTAGGTAATCCAGAATAACTGGCTTTCTTTGAGTTAAACTTCTGAGTAACCATGCCTACTAAAAGATAGAGGAATAATTCATCTGCTTTTCCGTCCCTTGAGTAACTCCCTCCTTACCTTACGAGATCTGAGGGAGCAGAGAGATTCCTACGTAAGCAGCTATTTATGATCTTTATTTTGTTTGATTTAAATGAGGTGACCAGGAGGAGGCTTTGAAGGAGAGAAATCTCTTGATACCAGCTTTTGATCTCGTCCCCATTACCATAGCAACTGGTTTTTGGGGGGATTATGGTCAAGACAGTTGCTGCTCTACGTGTGAGGTATATGGCTTTCATTTCCTTTTCAGTGCTCAAAACCAGTCCCTGCTTCCTAAAACCCCTTTTGGTTTCCTTGCCCCCCCCTCCCTCCGACTTCTAGGAGGTCCACTTTCCAAAGTTTCAAGGGAGAGAACCTGAATCTTGAAGCTAGTCCTCACCATGTCGTGTGAATTTGCATCTTCGCAGAGTTTGTTCAAAACAACAACAACCCTCCAATGCTCCGAGGACAAAATAAAAAGGAAAACTCCTTGGATATCTCCCATCTCATTTATGCCTCTTTTCAATACAACTATACAATGCAATACAATAGCAGAGTTGGAAGGGACCTTGGAGGTCTTCTAGTCCAACCCCCTGCCTAGGCAGGAAACCTTATACTGTTTCAGACAAATGGCTATCCAACTTCCTGTTAAAGACTTACAGTGTTGGGCATTCACAAATTCTGGAGGCAACTTCTGTTCCACTGATTAATTTTTCTCACTGTCAGGAAATTTCTCCTGAGTTCTAAGTTGCTTCTCTCCTTGATTAGTTTCCACCCATTGCTTCTTGTCCTGCCCTCATGTGCCTTGGAGAATAGTTTGACTCCCTCTTCTTTGTGGCACCCTCTGAGATATCGGAAGACTGCTATCATGTCTCCCCTGGTCCTTCTCTTCATCAAACTAGACATACCGAGCTCCTGCAACCGTTCTTCATATGTTTTAGTCTCCAGTCCCCTAATCATCTTTGTTGTTCTTCTCTGCACTCTTTCTAGAGTCTCCACATCTTTTCTACATCGTGGCGACCAAAACTGAATGCAGGATTCCAAGTGTGGCCTTCCCAAGGCTTTATAAAGTGGTATTAACCCTTCATAGAACACTTAACACTTTCATAGAATCCTGAAGCTGAAAAGGACCTTAGAGATCCTCTAGTCTTGTGATGGCAAACCAATGGCACATGCGCCACAGGTGGTATATGGAGCCATATTTGCTGGCATGGCAGCCCTCAACTCCGGCATGCATGTGGCCATCTGATTTTCAGCCTTCCGGAGGGCCAGGTGAGGCCATTTTCGCCCTCCCCAGGCTTCAGGAAACCCTCCAGAGCCTGGGGAGGGCAAAACCTCCCCCCCCCCCAAGCAGAAGGATCACACATGCATGCGTGGAGGGGTTACGTGCACATCAGTGATGGGTTGCAAATCCCATTCCAACTGGTACAATTGGAACGGGGCCGGCAGCATCCTCATGGACGTGCGCCGTGTGTGCATGTGTCTTAGCGCCTCCACGACGCTCCAGCTGCTCTTTGGAGCATCGTACAGGTGCTGTACGTGTCATGCACCTGGGTGGAAGCACAGAAGCCTTTAAACCCCGGTAAAGAGCGCAGGTGGGCGGATAGGCCCTCCGGAGTGCTATACCGGAACGATATCCAGTGCTCCAGGCTGGTTCCGGTACGCCGTATCGGCGTGTACCGCCTGCCGGAATGGGACCGTTCTCCTCCTCCCCTTTGCCGCTCCTATTTCGCCCCCAGGTTTCCGCCCCCCAGCCATTAACCTCTGCCATCTCGCCTCCGCTGTTAGGACCCTAGCTGTTCGTGCCAGCCAATGGGACCCTCTCTCTTTAGTCTCACACCCTCCTGGACCCATCGTCTGCAACCCACCACTGGCGCGCATGCACAGATGGGGATTGTGGGAGATGGAAGAATGAAAATCCAGTCGGAGCAGAAGAAGCTTCTTGGATGAGAAGCAAAACGTCCTTCAAGAATAACAAGAGAGTCCTGTTGCCTCCTGAAAAAAGCCCCTTGGAGACTTTGGAAAGCTGGTGATCCCATGTGCGAACGTTGAAGCTGGGTCAATGAACTCACCCAGTGGAAAACATGTGCCAACTCAGCAAAGATACCTTAGAGCAGGGGTCTCCAACCTTTGCAACTTTAAGTCTGAAGGACTTCAGCTCCCAGACTTCTCCAGCCAGCAAAGCTGAAGTCCTTCAGACTTAAAGTTGCAAAGGTTGGAGACAGCAAAGCTGGCTGGAGAAGTCTGGGAGCTGAAGTCCTTCAGACTTAAAGTTGCAAAGGTTGGAGACAGCAAAGCTGGCTGGAGAAGTCTGGGAGCTGAAGTCCTTCAGACTTAAAGTTGCAAAGGTTGGAGACAGCAAAGCTGGCTGGAGAAGTCTGGGAGCTGAAGTCCTTCAGACTTAAAGTTGCAAAGGTTGGAGACAGCAAAGCTGGCTGGAGAAGTCTGGGAGCTGAAGTCCTTCAGACTTAAAGTTGCAAAGGTTGGAGACAGCAAAGCTGGCTGGAGAAGTCTGGGAGCTGAAGTCCTTCAGACTTAAAGTTGCAAAGGTTGGAGACAGCAAAGCTGGCTGGAGAAGTCTGGGAGCTGAAGTCCTTCAGACTTAAAGTTGCAAAGGTTGGAGAACCCTGTGTTAGAGCATTAAAACAGATTCTAACAAGCTAAGCTGACTTAATTAACATATTCACATGCGGCCTTTCTCAAAAGGCTTAAAACAGGGGTCTCCAACCTTTGCAACTTTAAGTCTGAAGGAGTTCAGCTCCTAGACTTCTCCAGCCAGCTTTGCTGGTGGAGCTGAAGTCCTTCAGACTTAAAGTTGCAAAGGTTGGAGACCCCTAGCTTTAAAAATAGCCAGGAACAAACCAGCTATTGTCATACTTCAGGCTAAACCAGGAGTGGGCAAACTTTGCAACTTTAAGTCTGAAGGACTTCAGCTCCCAGAATTGGCTGGAGAATTTTAAGCCAGAATTGGCTATTTTTTAAGCCAGGGTTCTCCAACCTTTGCAACTTTAAGTCTGAAGGACTTCAGCTCCCAGAATTCTCCAGCCAGCAAAACTGGCTGGAGAAGTCTGGGAGCTGAGGTCCTTCAGACTTAAAGTTGCAAAGGTTGGAGAACCCTGTGTTAGAACATTAAAACAGATTCTAACAAGCCAAGCTGACTTAATTAACATATTCACATGCGGCCTTTCTAAGCAGGTTATTTCTAGAGTCCATCAACAGGATTGGGGTTCAGTTAAATCCCATTGAAATCAACAGGGACATTTCCTAGGATACTGCACGCCTCACCGATTTCTATCCTACTTTTTCAGAGTAAATTTAATTGAACCTCATCTGTACAAAAAGAACCTTAACCGCTCTGAAAGTCAGCATCATAGAAAGCAGCAGGACTGAATTTTAATACAATCTGAAAACAATGGATGCAGATAGTAGACTATGCTAAAGGTCTGTCGTGTTTTTCCAGGTGTCGCATCCCATGTCTAAAATATTCTAACTTTTGCTTTTTAATGGTTTTGATGATTTCCCTTGGCTTTCCCAGGTGGCTTATCAGCTCCTCATTTCTGATTTTGTCAACCCACCTCATACGTAACAGCTGCCTGTAAATCCACATCTCACATGCTTCTGGTCTCTTTAAGTGACTTCGTATTTGCAAGATTTATGAGAGAGAGAGAGAGAGAGAGAGAGAGAGAGAGAGAGAGAGAGAGAGAGAGAGAGAGAGATATGGAGAGAAATAAAATAAAAGAGAGATATGGAGAGAGAGAGAATGAGAGAGAGAGAATGAAAGAGATATGGAGAGAGAGAGAGAATGAAAGAGAGATATGGAGAGAGAGAGAATGAAAGAGAGATATGGAGAGAGAGAGAATGAAAAAGAGAGAGAGAGATGGAGAGAGAGAGAATGAAAGAGAGATATGGAGAGAGAGAATGAAAGAGAGATATGGAGAGAGAGAGAATGAAAGAGAGATATGGAGAGAGAGAGAGAATGAAAGAGAGATATGGAGAGAGAGAGAATGAAAGAGAGATATGGAGAGAGAGAGAATGAAAAAGAGAGAGAGAGACGGAGAGAGAGAGAGAGAATGAAAGAGAGATATGGAGAGAGAGAGAATGAAAGAGAGATATGGAGAGAGAGAGAATGAAAGAGAGAGAGACGGAGAGAGAGAGAGAATGAAAGAGAGACATGGAGAGAGAGAGAATGAAAGAGAGATATGGAGAGAGAGAATGAAAGAGAGATATGGAGAGACAGAATGAAAGAGAGAGAGAGAGACGGAGAGAGGGAGAGAGAGAATGAAAGAGAGATATGGAGAGAGAAAATGAAAGAGAGATATGGAGAGAGAGAATGAAAGAGAGATATGAAGAGAGAGAGAATGAAAAAGAGAGAGAGAGACGGCAAGAGAGAGAATGAAAGAGAGATATGGAGAGAGAGAGAATGAAAGAGAGATATGGAGAGAGAGAGAATGAAAGAGAGAGAGACGGAGAGAGAGAGAATGAAAGAGAGATATGGAGAGAGAGAGAATGAAAGAGAGAGAGACGGAGAGAGAGAGAATGAAAGAGAGATATGGAGAGAGAGAGAATGAAAGAGAGATATGGAGAGAGAGAATGAAAGAGAGATATGGAGAGAGAGAGAATGAGAGATATGGAGAGAGAGAATGAAAGAGAGATATGGAGAGAGAGAGAATGAAAGAGAGATATGGAGAGAGAGAGAAAAAGAGAGATATGGAGAGAGAGAGAGAATGAAAGAGAGATATGGAGAGAGAGAATGAAAGAGAGATATGGAGAGAGAGAATGAAAGAGAGATATGGAGAGAGAGAATGAAAGAGAGATATGGAGAGAGAGAGAATGAAAGAGAGATATGGAGAGAGAGAGAATGAGAGAGATGGAGAGGTATATACACGCACGCACACACACACACATATATGGAGAGAGACAATGAAAGAGAGAGAGATGGAGAGAGGGAGTGGGGGGGAGAGAGAGATATAAGGAGAGAGAGAATGAGAGATAGAGATGGAGAGAGAGAGAATGAAAGAGAAAGAGATGGAGTGGGGGAGAGAGAATGAGAGAGAGATGGAGAGGGATATATGCGCACACACACACATACATACACACACATATACACATATATGGAGAGAGAGAATGAAAGAAAGAGAGAGAGATGGAGAAAGAATGAAAAAGACAGAGAGATGGAGAGAGAGAGAGAGATGAAGATATATATGCATGTATGTATATGTGGAGAGAGAATGAAAAAAAGGGGTGTGTCAGATACCCCATCTCTTTTTGTGTATCTGTGCTTGTGCTTCATTTGGGGCAGACCCCTTTAATCCATCTTAAAGGATGTAACTACTTCTCTGGCTCTTTCCTTAATGGCTCTTTCATCCCTTCCTCAAAGCCATCTCTGCATTCCTTTGCAGAGTGCTGGTTCCTAGTTAAATTCTGCATCACCGCAACACACCTACATCAATATTTTAGCACAACCCTAGAAATATCCTTCCTAGCGGACACTCTCGCAAGCCTAGAGAAAAACAACAACACTCTCAGCACTAGCAAAAACCAGCTAAAGCAACATAAATCATTGTCGGTGTCAGGAAAGGCAGGAAAAGACATACACCGCTGTGCATTCAATCATGGAGGTGGTTAGCGATATTACATTACTGGGGACGCAGCTAACAATCTGGTTAGCTTGCCTGTTCAACTGTGAACACTGGTGAAGCGGGCGAACAGTGATTGCATTTTCTGCATCGTATGAGAAGAGCACATCTTCCTTCCACTGTCCTTATCACTTTCTATAGGGGCACTATTGAAAGCATCCTGTCGTATTGCATCACTGTTTGGTTTGCAACTACAGAGAGTCCCCAACTTACAACACTTCTTTTAAAGATGCAACTTTGAAAAAAGGCGACTTACGACTGTTTTTCACAGTTACGACCTTTGCAGCATCCCCTGTTTTTCACAGTTACGACCTTTGAACATGGGATCAAAATCCAGATGCTTGGCAACTGGTTCATATTTATGACCGTTGCTGTGTCCCAAGGTCAGGTGATCCCCTTTTGCGCCCTTCTCACAAGCAAAGTCCGTGGGGAAGCCAGATTCCCTTAGCAACGGGGTTACTCACTTAAAACAACTGCAGTGATTCACTTAGCACCTGTAGCAAGCAAGATTGTCAAAGGGGGCAAAACTCACTGAACAAATGTCTCACTAAACAACAGAAATTTTGGACTCGATGGTCGTTGTTAAGTCAAGGACTGGCTGTAATACTGTTTGAGGCAGGACGTCTGTGTGGAAAGTGGTGAGGACAGCAGAAAAGATTATTGGAAGTACGCTTCCTTCTATCCAGGACATGGCATATAAGCGATGCTTTAACAAGGGTCTGTAGTATTGTCAGGAATGCTACACATCCTCTCCAAGAACAGTTTTCTTTGTTACCTTCTGGGAGGAGCATTTGTGCTATCCGAAGGGGAACAGCTGGATTCTCTAATAGTTTTACACCACATAGAATCAACTTTGTTAACTCTCAAGATTCTTGTTTCTGCTATGTATTTAAAATGTAATAATAACAACAGCGGCAACATCCCAAAATGCCAAATTAGATGGATAGATAGATAGATAGATAGATAGATAGATAGATAGATAGATAGATAGATAGATAGATAGATAGATAGATAGATAGATACATACATACATACATACATACATACATACATACTGTGTTTACCCTAAAATAAGACAGGGTCTTATTTTCTTTTGACCCTCCCCGAAATAAGAGCTTTGCCTTATTTTTGGGGAGAGCTTATTATTTTTGAGGTGCAGGAGGCGGCGAGCATGGTCACCTCATGGCTCCTGCTGTGTTGCAATATTTTCAGGGAGGGGCTTAATTTTAGCGCATGCGCTCAAAAGCCCGATTTGGCTTATTATCCAGGGAGGTCTTATTGTCAGAGAAACAGAATAGGTAGGTAGGTAGATAGATAGGATAGATAGATGATAAGAGATACAGATAGATAGATAGATAGATAGATAGATAGATAGATAGATAGATAGATAGATAGATAGATAGATAGATAGATAGATAGATAGATGGATGGATGAGAGAGGGTGGGGGGACAACAAGACAGGCAAAAATTTTGGGATCTTTCTGCTGTTATTCTTATTTATTTATTTATTTATTTATTTATTTATTTTATTAAATTTATACCCGCCCTTCTCCTTGTTAGGACCCAGGGCGGCACACAGGCATCTTAAAAACACAAAATACAATAAATATCAATTAAAATGTAATTAAATTCATTAACCCGTGCTAAAAACCCAATATTAAAAACCCTACCAAATTACAAATTTCCTTAAAAAGTCAGAAACGGGGGGCTATCCTAGGCCGGCTTGGTCTGTGGTCAATCTTTGATGAGATTCACAGCCTTTGGGGCTGGTTGGTAGCTCAACAGCTTGAGTCCTAACCAAGGACCTAGGAACTGTTAAGGTAACGTCGGAGGATATATTATTATTATTATTATTATTATTATTATTATTATTATTATTATTATTATTATTATTATTATTATTATTATTATTATTATTATTATTATTATTATTGTGTGGTTAATCTTGGGTGGGATTCACAGCCTTTGGGGCTGGTTGGTAGCTCAACAGCTTGAGTCCTAACCAAGGACCTAGGAACTGTTAAGGTAACGTCGGAGGATATATTATTATTATTATTATTATTATTATTATTATTATTATTATTATTATTATTATTATTATTATTATTATTATTATTATTATTATTGTGTGGTTAATCTTGGGTGGGATTCACAGCCTTTGGGGCTGGTTGGTAGCTCAACAGCTCGAGTCCTAACCAAGGACCTAGGAACTGTCAAGGTAACGTCGGAGGATAGAAGTTGTTCCAAGTAGGGTGGTTTTTTTGTAGAGTCAGAACGTTCAAGTCCGGTAAATTTAGAATTAAATTAAATTAAATTAAATCAAGTCTGGTAAATTTAGAATTTCTGCTGTTATTATTATTGCTGTTGTTGTTATTATTATTATAATTATTGGGATGATAATAATCCCTGGAAGGTTTTCGAGAGCAGTGTGTCGAAATTTCAATTTCAATGTGTGCCTTTGTGTGTCTATCTTATCTCAACGTCACATGGAACGGCGTAAAGATCAGAGTCCAACCTTATCTGGCTAGTTTGTTCATCAATGGCATCCACAGCACTTTCCACGGAGCTGAGCAGGGACTGGATCTGATTGGCCGTCTCTTTCAGCAGGAAACGGGTGACAAACTGGTCCACATTCGTTCCTCGTTCGTAGACCTGGAAAAGAGGAAGACAACGGAACTCTCTGAGAGTGGGCCTTTAAGACAAAGGCGATGCAAGACTGTTAGCAACTCTGGGTTCAGAACCAGTGTTACAACTCTGGTCCCGTAACTAGTGTTAGGAAATAAAATGCGGAATAGTGTAATACACCAGACAGTAAAGAGATACATTGCTTTAACCACACACAAACTCTGATAGTAAGAAAATAAATAGTCTTTACTTTGTAGCAACTAAAATGCTTCTTCCGACCAGTGATTCTAACTTCTCAAAACAATAACAGTCCTTCACCAAACACAAGAGTTATCTTACAGTGATGCAAAACAAATATTCCTTCAGTCTTCAACTCCTCAGCAGCAAACAGTAAGAACAGGAATCAAATGGAATCGAAAAGGGAACGGACTGTGTCCCTGAGCTTCCTTTATGGTAGAGCTGAGAAGCACAGCCAATCAGAATTTAACACAGTTCTTAAAGCTACATAACTCCTTAAGAACATAGGCTCATATATATTGCCAACCCAATATAAGGCTGAATATCCTAACAAAGACCAAGAACCAGGCACCTACTAGCATATGTGGTGGTGCTGCCAAAAAGCCAAAATATACTGGCAGAATATCCAAAAGTGGTTGATAGAGAAAACGGAAGAGGAAATAGAATTCACACCGGAACTATTTCTCTTGGGAATTATAAACAAGAAATACAACAAGGGGGTTAACTTTCTAACAATGCGTATTATCACGGCAGGAAGAAGGGACTTTGCCCAGAATTGGAAAAACAGGGAATCTCCACAAGAAAAGAGAAATAATTAGGAAAATCTTGAGCTGCGCTGAAACGGATAAATGGACGTGGGAATGGAAGAATAAAGATGAATCAGAATATTATAAGATCTGGGATAAATTGTATGGAGGGTCGGGATATAAAAGGGAAAGCCCAGAATAGGCAGGAGCCAAGATTCATAGAATGGAGACTAGAATTATGTAGGAAATGATAAATGTGAGAATGCACAAGATAAACACAAACCAACACAACTGGAAATAGGTTGTTTTTTTCCTTTTTGTAAATACGGTATGGATCAAATGTTAAAAAAACAGGGTGGCTATAAGGTGTAACTGAATATCTTAGCATGTATGATATCATAGATTCTGCCAAGGCGGTTTACACTGTGTCCAATGTTTTAATTTATGTTTAATACATAACTTTTTAATATAAAAAAAAAGAAAAAGGCTCAAAGTTAACACAGGCTATCACTTCCGGAATTTGTCCTTGGGAAGAAACAAAAAATGAAACTTGGATCTTGGTTTTGTTGATTAGAAAGATTTGGTGTTACAGAAACAGAATACATCATACATTTTTATTATATTATTATTAATATTATACCTAGTTATACCTACTAATATAAGATTTGTGCTATTAAGATTTAGAATAGGGGTCGAAATTAGAAAGGGGAAAATATGATTATGCATATTGCTATATAATATTTTAAAATCAGTATGTAATTGAAAGGATCAGAAGTTGAAAGATGACTGTTCTATGTACAATGTTATTGTAATTATGTGAGCATGATTAATGTAATTAAGATTACCCAAATGGTCAATATTATCACTACTATTTGGCATCAAAATTAACGATACCCAGATGCCACACTGTTCATGTATTCAATACTTACATATATATTTAAAAAATAATATATATATATATATATATGAGAAGCAACTTAGTTCTAAGGAGAAATTTCCTGACAATTAAACAATTAATCAGTGGAACAACTTGCCTCCAGAAGTTGTTGGCGTAGAAGATATCCAAGGTCCCTTCCAACTCTGTTATTCTATTCTCTATTCCATTCCATTCCATTCCATTCCATATTCTATTCTCTATTCCATTCCTTTCCATTCCATTCCATTCTATATTCTATTCTCTATTCCATTCCATTCTTCCATATTCTATTCTCTATTCCATTCCATTCCATTCTATATTCTATTCTCTATTCCATTCCATTCCATTCTATATTCTATTCTCTATTCCATTCCATTCCATTCTATATTCCATTCCTTTCCATATTCCATTCCTTTCCATATTCCATTCCATTCCATATTCCATTCCATTCCATATTCCATTCCTTTCCATTCTCTATTCCATTCCTTTCCATTCCATTCCATTCTATATTCTATTCTCTATTCCATTCCATATTCTATTCTCTATTCCATTCCTTTCCATTCCATTCCATTCTATATTCTATTCTCTATTCCATTCCATTTTCTATTCTATATTCCATTCCTTTCCTTTCCATTCCATTCTATATTCTATTCCATATTCCATTCCATTCCATTTTATATTCCATTCCTTTCCATTCCATTCCATTCTATATTCCATTCCTTTCCATATTACATTTCATTCCATTCCTTTCCATTCTCTATTCCATTCCTTTCCATTCCATTCCATTCTATATTCTATTCTATATTCCATTCCTTTCCATTCCATTCCATTCCATTCTATATTCCATTCCTTTCCATATTCCATTCCATTCCATTCCTTTCCATTCTCTATTCCATTCCTTTCCATTCCATTCCATTCCATTCTATATTCTATTCTATATTCCATTCCATTCCATTCCATTCCATTCCATATTCCATTCCATTCCATATTCCATTCCATTCCATATTCCATTCCTTTCCATTCTCTATTCCATTCCTTTCCTTTCCATTCCATTCTATATTCTATTCTCTATTCCATTCCATATTCTATTCTATATTCCATTCCTTTCCATTCCATTCCATTCTATATTCATTATTATTATTATTATTATTATTATTATTATTATTATTATTATTATTATTATTATTATTATTATTATTATTATTATTATTATTATTATTGTTTAATTTTATATACCGCGTCCTCTCCCCTAGGGGACTCGGAGCGGTGCACAGGGAAAACTAAAACACATAAAATATATACATCAATAAATACAAAAGATAAAAATCAATTAAACTAATTATCCCTGCGCTAAAATATCCATTAAAACTAACAACCCTAAAAAACCCCAAGGAAGAGACTACCCTAGGCTGGCCAAGCAGAAAAAGTGTGTTTTTAATTTTTGCCGGAAGGAGCGGAGGTCCGTGGTTGTTCTAATGTCGGGGGGAAGGTCGTTCCAGAGGGCTGGGCCCGCCACAGAGAAGGCCCTTCCCCTGGGCGTCACCCGCTGACAAAGTCTAGTGGACGGCACCCGGAGAAGTCCCTCTCTGTGGGAGCGAATCGGCCGTGAGGATGTATGGCGCAGGATCCGATCCCGCAGATAGCTAGGTCCCGAGCCATGGAGCGCTTTAAAGATGACAACTAGCACCTTGAAGCGCACCCGAAAGACGACAGGCAGCCAGTGCAGCTCGCGCAAGAGAGGTGTTATGTGGGTATACCTTGCGGTCCCCATTATAGCTCGCGCGGCTGCATTCTGGACCAGCTGAAGTCTTTGGGTGCACCTCAAGGGGAGCCCCATGTAGAGAGAGTTGCAATAGTCCAGTCGGGATGTCACGAGGGCATGAGTGACTGTGCAAAGGGCATCCCGATCCAATAGGGGGCGCAACTGGGGTACCAGGCGAACCTGGTAAAACGCCCTCCTGGCCACGGCTGTCACTTGATCTTCCATGGACAGCCGGGTATCCAGGAGGACACCCAAGTTGCGCGCCCCATCCACAGGGGCAAGATGTTCGCCCCCTATGGTCAGCGATGGAGTCAGCTGATTGAATCGGGCGGCTGGAAACCACAGCCACTCGGTCTTGGTCGGGTTGAGCCTGAGTCTGTTACTTCCCATCCAGATCCGCACGGCTTCCAGGCACTGGCACATCACCGCTACGGCATCGTTGGGGTGGTTTGGGGTAGATATATACAATTGCGTATCATCAGCGTAGAGGTGATACTCTACCCCAAAACCACGGATGATCTCACCCAGCGGCTTCATATATGTGTTGAACAGGAGAGGCGAGAGGACCGACCCCTGAGGCACCCCACATGTGAGGGGTCTCGAGGTCGACCTCTGCTCTCCTGTCAACACAAATTGCGATCGACCAGAGAGGTAGGAGGAGAACCACCGTAAAACGGTGTCTCTCACCCCCAGCCCCCCCAGTCGATGCAATAGGATACCATGGTCGATGGTATCGAAAGCCGCTGAGAGGTCTAATAGGACCAGGATGGAGGAACAACCCCCATCTCTGGCCCTCCAGAGATCATCTACCAACGCGACCAATGCCGTCTCGGTGCTATGCCCGGGCCGAAAGCCGGACTGGCGCGGGTCTAGATAATCAACTTCCTCCAGGTGACGGGGAAACTGTTGTGCCACCACACTCTCTACAACCTTCGCCAAAAAGGGAAGGTTGGAGACGGGACGATAGTTGGCTAATAAAGCTGGGTCCAAAGACGGCTTCTTCAGGAGGGGCCTCACCATGGCCTCTTTAAGGGAGGCAGGCAAGAAACCCTCACTTAAGGAAGCGTTGACAACCTCTTGGAGCCAGCCTCGTGTCACCTCCCAGGATGCCAGTACAAGCCAGGAAGGACACGGGTCCAATAAACATGTGGTGGCTCGCAGTCGCCCACGTAAACTGTCCATATCCTCGGAAGTAACAGAGTCAAACTCCTCCCAACCAAGATCCGCCTCGTGCAATCCCACTGGGCCATCAATGGAGACTAACTCATTCTGGATCTGAGCGATTTTCTCCTGCAGATAAATCACAAATTCCTCTGCTCTACCCTGTAATGGGGCTTCCCGCACCCTCTGTTGAAGAAGGGAACGGGTCACCCTAAACAGGGCGGCAATATCTATTCTATATTCCATTCCATTCCATATTCCATTCCATATTCCATTCCATTCCATATTCCATTCCATTCCATATTCCATTCCATATTCCATTCCATTCCATATTCCATTCCATTCCATATTCCATTCCATATTCCATTCCAAATGAGATGTGTTCCACTCCACACAAGAACCAGCAATTTGTACCTCCAGATGCCCAAACGGAAACCAGAAAAGCTTTGCAGTAAACATGGTTTCTCCATTTTACCCTTCAGGAGAACAGCTGAGACTCATCCTGACAGTCGCTGACAATCTGAAATGAAGGCTTGGTCTCAAAGCAAGGGAGCTTGCCATAATCTCTGCTCATAATAAACTATCTCGTGCAAGCAGGAGGAAACCCAAACCTCCTGAGAAATATAGTTGACCCAGATGGTGTATGTGTGTGTGTGTGTGTGTGTATTCTGTTTATCCTTTCCTCATCCCCCCCTCCTTCCCCCATGACCCACAATTTCACATTTCCATTACAGTGGAAGATGCATTTCCCTTCCTCATAGTCTTGTGGGATTAGCTGTTATCAGCTGATTGCCTAATTCCATCCTTTGAAGCTGAATAGCTAGAATAGAATAGAATAGAATAAGGGAGGGAGGGAGGGAGGAAGGTAGAATGTAATGTAATGTGATAGGATAGGGTAGGGTAGGGTAGGGTAGGGTAGGGTAGGAATAGAAAGACATGGCATAGAGAATAGAATAGAATAGAATAGAAT
This sequence comes from Rhabdophis nuchalis, assembly GCA_039707465.1. Classification (NCBI taxonomy): domain Eukaryota; kingdom Metazoa; phylum Chordata; class Lepidosauria; order Squamata; family Natricidae; genus Rhabdophis; species Rhabdophis nuchalis. The sequence goes on along the minus strand of CM077658.1, from coordinate 6,107,709 downwards.
AAGGGAGGGAGGGAGGGAGGGAGGGAGGGAGGATGTAATGTAATGGGATGGGATGGGATGGGATAGGATAGGGTAGGGTAGGGTAGAATAGGAATAGAAAAACATGGCATAGAGAATAGAATAGAATAGAATAAGGGAGGGAGGGAGGATGCCATGTAAGGTAATGGGATAGGATAGGATAGGATAGAATAGAGTAGAATAGAATAGGAATAGAAAGGCATGGCATAGAGAAGAGAATAGAATAGAATAAGGGAGGGAGGGAGGGAGGAAGGTAGAATGTAATGTAATGTAATGGGATAGGATAGGGTAGGGTACGGTAGGGTAGGGTAGAATAGGAATAGAAAGACATGGCATAGAGAATAGAATAGAATAGAATAGAATAGAATAAGGGAGGGAGGGAGGGAGGATGTAATGTGATGTGATGTGATGTGATGTGATGTGATGGGATGTGATGGGATGGGTTAGGATAGGATAGGGTAGGGTAGAATAGGAATAGAAAGACATGGCATAGAGAATAGAATAGAATAGAATAGAATAAGGGAGGGAGGGAGGAAGGGAGGATGCCATGTAATGTAATGGGATAGGATAGGATAGGATAGGATAGGATAGGATAGGATAGAATAGAATAGAGTAGAGTAGAATAGGAATAGAAAGGCATTGCATAGAGAATAGAATAGAATAGAATAGAATAAGGGAGGGAGGGAGGGAGGAAAGTAGAATAGGATAGAATTCCAACAGGGTGTGATCCTGGTCTTTGTGTAGAGCAATTAGTGGGATTTAAAATGTGAAAATCTTGGAAGAAGAGAGAAAAGAAATCACAATTTGAACAACATGTTCCCATGCATTCTTCTCTTGTTAAATAGAACAGAAGGAAAGGTTACCGTCACCGCATCTTTTTATAAAAATGATGAATTGAGGAAGAAAAGGTGATTATTTTTCTTTGAAAGCCAAGAGAAAGACACATTAAAGACCCCCCCCCCCCCTCTCACACACAAACACACACTGGAGGTTGGAGAGAAGGAACAAAGACGGAAAAGAGACTCCTGTTTTTATCAAGGACTATTTTTAATAACTAAGCTAAGAGATAATAAAAGTACATTGGTATCAGTCATTATAATTTATTTGAACACATGCAAAAGCAATTTGAATAATCAAACTTCCACACACGTAAATTACTCTGGGTTTATGAACAGAAGATTAACTAAGGTCTGTTCCTATGGTAACCAACGAAGGCAGAAACATTTCAGCTCAACCAAGGGCAAGCTTCCACCTTTCTATTTAAAACAAAAGTGAGAAAGAAAGAGAAAGAAAGAGAAAGAAAGAAAAGAAGGAAAGAAGAAAGAAAGAAAAGAAGGAAAGAAGAAAGAAAGAGAAAGAAAGGAAAGAAGGAAAGAAGAAAGAAAGAGAAAGAAAGAAAAGAAGGAAAGAAGAAAGAAAGAAAGGTAGAAAGAGTTCGTTCAAGAAATTAACTGCGCATCCTGCTGCTTTATGCCATTCAACTAGATAAGAAATCAGAGCTTATTCTTCTGCCATCAGCATTATATTTTTATTAAGATAATGTTATTTCTGGCTTTTGTTTAAAAAACAACAGCTAGCAGTTTCCAAATTATGAGAAGCAGCACTTTCCCTTAATTCAGCTTGGTCCTAGTTCTGCCACCACATTTTAAGAAAAAGTAAGAAAAGCTGAAAATGGAAAGGGAAAAGAAGGGAAATCCGAAGGGCCAGACGAGAGAGAACAAAATTTAACCCTTGAAAACAGGGGTGTCCAAACTTGGGAACTTTAAGACTTGTGGACTTCAACTCCCAGAATTTGGACACCCCTGCTTGAAAAGTATGAGTATGTTTAACCTTGAGAAAGGGTCATTGGGGAAGACATGAGCTTCTGTATACTGAAGGGCTGTCAGTTGTCCCTGAGAAGAAGTTTGACCATCTTCCACCACCTCAGCGCACAGGAACAGGATGATGGGTTCACGTTTCCGGAAGCAGCATTCTGCTTAAAAGCAAAGGAAATTTTTCTAACAGCTTTGGGGACGCAGAAGCAAAGACTGAAGGAGATGTCAGGATGCGCAAGAGGCAGTTCAGTGTAGTGGTTAAAGTGCCAGTCTAGGAAATATAAGTGTGAGTTCTAGTCCAACCTTAGGCATGAAAGCCAGCTGGGTGACTTTGGGCCAAATATAATACAATACAATAGCAGAGTTGGAAGGGACCTTGTAGGTCTTCTAGTCCAACCCCCTGTGTGGGCAGGAATCTTATACCATTTCAGACAAATGGCTATCTAACATCTTCTTGAAGACTTCCAGGGTTGGGGCATTCACAACCTCTGGAGGCAAGCTGTTCCACTGACTAATTGTTCTAACTGTCAGGAAATTTCTCCTCAGTTCTAAGTTGCTTCTCTCCTTGATTAGTTTCCACCCATTGCTTCTTGTTCTACTCTCAGGTGCCTTGGAGAATAGTTTGGCTCCCTCTTCTTTGTGGAAGCCTCTGAGATATCGGAAGACTGCTATCATGTCTCCCCTGGTCCTTCTCTTCATTTATAAGTGTGAGTTCTAGTCCAACCTTAGGCACGAAAGCCAGCTGGGTGACTTTGGGCCAATCACCAGGAGATGTTGAGTTTCTAATCCTTTCAGCATGAAAGCTAGTGAGGTATCTTTGTGGCAATCACCAGGAGATGTTGAGTTTCTAATCCTTTCAGCATGAAAGCTAGTGAGGTATCTTTGGGGCAATCACCAGGAGATCTAGAGTTCTAGTCCCATCAGCCATGAAAGCTGGTTGGGAGACTTTGGGTCAATCACCAGGAGATGGTGAGTTCTAGTCCCATCTTAGCCATGGAAGCTGGCTGGGTGACTTCAGGTCAATCACCAGGAGATGGAGAGTTCTAGTCCCATCTTAGCCATGGAAGCTGGCTGGGTGACTTCAGGTCAATCACCGGGAGATGGTGAATTCTAGTCCTGCTTTAGACATGAAATCTGGCCGGGTGGCTTCAGGTCAATCACCGGGAGATGGTGAATTCTAGTCCTGCTTTAGACATGAAATCTGGCTTGGGTGTCTTTAGGTCAATCACCAGGAGATGAAGAGTTCTAGTCCCGCCTTAGGCATGAAAGCTGGCTTTCACCCAATCTTTAGGAGATAATGAATATTAGTCTACTTTAGCCATGAAAGGTGGGCTGGATGCCTTAAGGCTAGCAATAGCAATAGCATTTAGATTTATATACCGCTTCCTAGTGCTTCGTAGCCCTCTCAAAGCGGTGTACAGAGTCAGCCTATTTGCCCCCAACAATCTGGGTCCTCATTTTATCCACCTCGGAAGGATGGAAGGCTGAGTCAACCTTGAGCCTGGCGAGATTCGATCTGCCAAACTGCTGGCAGCCGGTGATCAGCAGAAGCAGCCTGCAGTATTGCACTCTAACCCCTGTGCCACCGAGGCTTATATCCCTCTTGCTCAGCCTAACCCACCTCACAGGGTTGTTGTGGGAAAAAACAGGAGGAAGAAAGAGCATGAGGCATGTTTACCACTTTTTAAAGGCAGGGCAAAAATCTAAAAACAAACAAGATGGATTCCCGATTCATCAATTGCCTCAAGGGTCTTTTCCAACCCTAGGATTCCATAAAAACATTTTTAAAAAAAAGAATTGGGAAAAAAATATCCCAATTAGGATTGACAGGAGGTGGGAAAGGATTACACCTAATCTTCTAAACTCTAATAACTGGGACTTATGATGGGCGAGGACCAGAATAAAGATTTTGATTTGAGTAACTGGTGCTTGATCAAATCTGTTGCAATTCAAAGGCTGGATTCAGACATTGCATTAAATCATTATTATTATTATTATTATTTATTATTATTATTCACATTTGTAACCCGCACCCATCTCGCCACAAAGGGACTCGGGGCGGCGAACAGAGATTTAAAATAAATATACATAAATACAAAATATTAAATAATAACTAAATTAAATCAATACCCTGCTTAAAATAAGTTTAATTTTAAAACCCATAAATTAAAATTTTGATTTGTTATAAAAACAATGGGTGCGGAGTAGATCATGCTAGGCCGGCCAGATGAAAATAATAAGTTTTTAAGTGCCGGCGAAACAAGTGGAGGTCTGTGATGGAACGGAGGTCGGGAGGTAGGCCATTCCAGAGGGTAGGGCCCACCACAGAGAAGGCCCTTCCCCTGGGAGCTGCCAACCAGCATTGTCCGGTCGACGGTACCCGGAAAAGACCCTCTCCCTGGGAGCGAGTTGGTCGAAGGGATGTATGGGGTAGTAGACGGTCTCAAAGGTAGCTAGGCCCTGTGCCATGGAGCACCTTGAAGATGGTCATCAAAATCTTATAACGCACCCGGTAGGTCACAGGTAGCCAGTGCAGCTCGCGCAGGAGTGGTGTTATGTGGGAATGTCTTGAGATTATCATAACATAGTAGATTCGGTTATCGTTAATGATTTAGTATGTTGCACAAACCTATACATTGTAGTTTATAGACCCATGGTTCTCAACATTTTAAGATGTGTGGAGCGCTGGGAGTTGAAGTCCACACATCTTAAAACAGCTAAAGTTAAGGTACACTACTATAGACTATAAAGGTAAACGTTCCCAGCACAGGTGTGCTAGTCATTCCCGACTCTAGGGGGCGCTGCTCATTTCCGTTTCAAAGCCAAAGAGCCGGCGCTGTCCAAAGACGTCTCCATTGGTCATGTAGCCAGCATGACTCAATGTCGAAGGTGCACAGAACGCTGTTCCCTTCCCACCAAAGGTGGTTCCTATTTTTCTACTTGCATTTTTACGTGCTTTCGAACTGCTAGGTTGGCAGAAGCTGGGACAAGGAACGGGAGCTCACTCCATTACGCGGCGCTAGGGATTCAAACCGCCGAACTGCCGACCTTTCTGATCGACAAGCACAGCATCTTAGCCACTGAGCCACCCTTATTATAGATGATCATTTATGCTTATATGAGCATCTAGACCAGGGGTGGGTTCCATAGAAGAGGTTCTATAGAAGAGGTTCCACAACTCTACAGTGCCGTTGAGAACCGGTTCCAGCTCCCTCCCCCCTGCCCATCTGCCCATCATCAAGATGAAGAGCGAGAGGAGGAATTCTGGGAGTTGAAGTCCACAAGTCTTAAAGCTGTCAAGTTTGAACACCCCTGGGGTTTTCTTTTCTAAAGGGTTAGGGGTGCAAGGGTCTTGTCACTTGAGAGCTTTAAGAGTTTCTGAGCCAACATTTTCATTGCTAAGCCAGAGCGTTGTTAAGTGAGCTTCACCACATTTTACAAGTTGGCCACGCCCACCGAGTCACATGGCTGGAAGCCACTCCTACCCAGTCACATGGCCAGCAAGCCACTCCCATAAAGCAGGCCACACCTACAGAAGAGGTTCTAAAAAATGTTGAAACCCACCACTGATCTAGACCATGGTAGATTGTACAATCAATAAGAGGGTTTATTTCTTTTTTTCTTTGTTTAAAAACACATCTAAGATGTGTGAACTTATCTAGAGAATTATCCTCCTACTTGTCAGTTAATTCGAGTCATAAACTGAACAGCAGTAGTTAAGCAGATCAGACACATGGGCAGTAATTTAATTCCAAGATCATTTCCTCATACAGCTGTTTGAAATCTTAAACTGTAGAAGTCTCTCGAATCATTTCTTTTCTTAGCCCTCCTACTGTCAGATTATGAGCTCTCAATTATTTGCACTCTGGGTATTTATTTGCCCATTTAGCAAAGAATTCTTTAGAAAGTTAGCATTGAGATGAAAGTGTTGCCTTGCAAGAAGGCTCTTGAATGAGACTTGATACAAGAGTAGAGCCAGCGCTGTCCGAAGACATCTCCGTGGTCATGTAGCCAGCATGACTAAACACCAAAGGCGCATGGAACGCTGTTCCCTTCCCACCAAAGGTGGTCCCTATTTTTCTACTTGCATTTTTTAACGTGCTTTCGAACTGCTAGGTTGGCAGAAACTGGGACAAGTCACGGGAGCTCACTCCATTATGTGGCGCTGGGGATTCGAACCACCGAACTGGTGACCTTCTGATCCACAAGCTCAGCCTCTTAGCCACTGAGCCACCGTGTCCCTTTTCCTAAATAAGTGTCACTAAATAAGTATCGGTACTAAATAACTATCAGTAGAATCACTGACCTCTTGGAAATTCCTTCTGATTAAATCAATTTCAAAAGAAAATTCTCTTTAGAGAATTTAGAAGGAACAATAGTCCCTTCGGGGAGAGGGAGCGGTATCAAAATTTGATTGATTGATTGGTTTGAAGAAACCAATAGCAGCAAACGCAGAAGATATGTTCAGCCTTACTTCAAGCTAGGTATTTCTATAATTTAATCACTTTACAATACAATACAATAGCAGAGTTGGAAGGGACCTTGTAGGTCTTCTAGTCCAACCCCCTGCGTGGGCAGGAACCTTATACCGTTTCAGACCAATGGCTATCTAACATCTTTTTAAAGACTTCCAGGGTTGGGGCATTCACAACTTCTGGAGGCAAGCTGTTCCAGAGGTTAATTGTTCTAACTGTCAGGAAATTTCTCCTTAGTTCTAAGTTGCTTCTCTCCTTGATTAGTTTCCACCCATTGCTTCTTGTCCTGCCCCCAGGCGCCTTGGAGAATAGTTTGGCTCCCTCTTCTTTGTGGCACCCTCTGAGATATACTTTAGAAAGGGTATCTTTACTTTAAGATACATGGACTTCAACACCCGTAATTCCCCAGTTCCTAAGATACATTTTTCTTCTAGGATTGATTTAGAAAACTGTTTGACAGCGGATTCGTATGTGATATATATTCAATTAATCAATTCAGTTTATTACAGTCACAGACCAGAAGAAATAAAAACACTCAGTAAATATACAATTAAAAATTCTAGCATAAAATAATAAATAACAGCTAAGATCTATGATAAAATCCAGTCTGGTCTAACTATACTAAAATTGCAATTCATAAACGGTGTGGCCCATAGTCAGTTTAATACGAAAAGGGAAAGGAATAAGCAATGCAATGGCGATATATCGATATCGATATAGATATAAATAGACAGATAGCTAGATAAAGAGTTTCCCATTTTTCTGGTTTATTTCTTTGCTTGCTTGTTTTGTTTTTCTAGTCCTTATTCTTGAATTAGGTACATTATCTTTTCAGTAAAATTAGTTAAAAATAAATAAATAACATTTCCTTTATCAAAAATCTAATTCGTCTGCTCTATCCCCAAAGTTTATATTTGGCCATTGGTCAATTTTTCTTTCTGGTTCTGTATTTTTCTTTAGTTTCTGGCTAAAGAAACAGTACGTGTGTTTGTTGGTGTGTATAATTTGTATAGCGCAGGGGTGGGCAAACTTTGCAACTTTAAGTCTGAAGGACTTCAGCTCCCAGAATTCTCCAGCCAGCAAAGCTGGGAGCTGAAGTCCTTCAGACTTAAAGTTGCAAAGTTTGCCCACCCCTGGTATAGCGTTATAGGGTGTGTGTATCAGTTCAAAAGCAACCCTGACAGATGGCTTCAGAGTTTTTCCCTGAATATTTCATACATTTCCAAATATTAATTTCAAATAATAACAACAACAACAACAATAATAATAATAATAATAATTTAATTTATAAACTGCTCTCTCTCCCCGAAGGGACTCGAGGCGGTGCACAGGGAATTTAAAAATACATATATAAAACTACAAACATAATACAATATTAAAGGGCCTCGAGTCCCTTCGGGGAGAGAGAGTGGGTTATAAATAAAATTATTATTATTATTATTATTATTATTATTATTATTATTAATAATAATAATAATAATAATAATAATAATAATAATAATAATAAAGCTGAATTTATTAACCGCTCCCTCTCCCCACAGGGACTCGGGGCGGTGCACAGGGAGAATAAAAACCATAAATATACAAAAATACATACAATTTAAAACAGATTAAACAAACTCCTGTGCTAAAATCCCATTAACTAAAAATCCCCACTCAATATAAATAAACAATTAAAAAAAACCCATAGAGAGAGAGACTACCCTAGGCCGGCCAGGCGGAAAAGATGTGTCTTTAGTTTCAGGCGGAAGGAGCGGAGGTCCGTGGTCGTTCTAATATCGGGGGGGAAGGTCGTTCCAGAGGGCCGGGCCCGCCACAGAGAGAGCCCTTCCCCTGGGCGTCGCCCACTGACAAAGTCTAGTGGACGGCACCCGGAGAAGTCCCTCTCTGTGGGAGCGAATCGGCCGTGAGGATGTGTGAGGCAGGATCCGATCCCGCAGGTAGCTAGGTCCCGAGCCATGGAGCGCTTTAAAGATGATAACCAACACCTTGACGCGCACCCGGAAGACGACAGGCAGCCAGTGCAGCTCGCGCAAGAGCGGTGTTACATGGGTAAACCTAGTGGTTCCCATAATTGCTCGCGCGGCTGCATTCTGAACTAACTGAAGCCTCCGGGTGCAGTTTTTTGAATGAATTAACTAATGAATTAAACTAAAACCCTGCGCTAAAATCCCATATTAAAACTAAAACTAAACTCCTAAAAACCCTAAAACCAGTTAAATTACCCCAGGCCGGCCAAGCAGAAGAAGTTTTTAGTTTTTAGTTTTTGACGGAAGGAGCGGAGGAGGTCCGTGGTTGTTCTAATTTCGGGGGGAAGGTCGTTCCAGAGGGTCGGGCCCGCCACAGAGAAGGCCCTTCCCCTGGGCGTCGCCCGCTGGCTTAGCTCTAGTGGACGGCACCCGGAGAAGTCCCTCTCTGTGGGAGCGAATCGGCCGCAGGGATGTATGGGGCAGGATGCGATCCCGCAGAGTTGCTAGCTATACGAACGGATCTTTATATCCAAAGACAAGGAATCTCTTTGAAATATTTGTATACCAAACTCTGGAGAGGCAGTAAAAATATGTCTTGCAATCTGCACTGTATACCTCTGCTTTCACTTTGAATTATGTTTTCTGACCCAAGCAAAGGTTTGGCTGCGTTACAAAGAGAAGGATTGTTTCCTTGAAAGCCACGCTGAGGATAAACTAAGTATTTGGGAAGAAAAAAGAAAGAATGCTATTGTCACTGGCAATTAAATGCTTTCTACAAAGATTTGATCAAGGTGAAAGTCCATATGTTGCTGCTTCTGGTAGGTCTTCGTGGACTCCCCCCCCCCCCCCACTGGGACGGAATAAAAGGCTTTAAAGATTTGTTTATAAATAATTTATTGTATTTATTTTTTATTTTATTAAATTTATACCCCACCCTTCTCCTACAAAAGGACCCAGGGCGGCGCACAGGCAAATGAAAACACAACGTACATAAATAGATCAATTATTAAAATCCAATTAAATTAAATTACCCCGTGCTAAAACATTTTAAAATTCTCTAATTAAAATTTAATTAGATAAGGGATTAAGGGTGTTTTTGTTTTTTTGCTGTATTTTTAGAGAAAACGATGTTATTCTGTTAAAACTAAAGGGAAGGAATATAAAGCTGACTTATTTGATTAAGGTTAATATACATATACATATACATATACATATACATATGTATTTATTTATCTATCAGTACAAATGCACACAAAATGGTCTCCTGCCTGGAAGGCTCCTAGGTTGGAACTGCAAGGCAAAATGGGTAGCAGGAAGCTCCCTTCCTCCCATATTTGGGCATACCAGGTGCTCTGACATAAACATTGACTTATTTCCCTGGCTCAGCTGATAAGGGAGTAGAACTCATGGCCTACTGGTTAAGGCAACTGCCTGACATGTAAACAAGACAATTTTTTTGAAGACAATTCACAAGAGCAAAGTTGGAAGGGACCTTGGAGGTCATCTAGTCCAACCTCCTGCCTAGGCAGGATGCCCTATACCATTTCAGACAAATGGCTATCCAACATCATCATCTCCTTCTCCTTCTCCCCCTCCTCCCCCCAATACAATACAATAGCAGAGTTGGAAGGGACCTCCTCCTCCTCCTTCTTACAATAGCAGAGTTGGAAGGAACCTTGTAGGTCTTCTAGTCCAAACAGCCTGAGTTTGAATCCCAGTAAGGGTATGGCTATCTGATGAGAGCTAAATAGCTCGAAATAGATCTATCCTAGTCTCCCTGTATTTATTTATCTATCAGTACAAATGCACACATATACATATACATATACATATATATACATATACATATACGTTCTTCCCCCCTTCCTTCGACTGATACAAGATTGGCTGCTTGCCACTATCTCTCTTGGCTGCTTGCCTTAATGTCTCGTAACAGATACAAAGTTTATTCTAACACGACTATACACGAACCTGAAGTTAAACGTTGTTCTCTGCAAAAACCTCTTCATCCCAAACTTCCTTTTAAACCCTCTTGGGAGGGGCCATTCATTAAGCAGCTGAGAGCAATTCAGACCCTCCGAGTTCGCTTCTAGCATAATTGAAGCCTCCTCTTCTCAGCCCTTCTCACTCTAGCATCAGGGACAAACTGGCCCTGATCCTCCCCACTACTCCAAGACCCAGGTGCCTCCTGATGACCAGCTGGGCTCTCTGCTCTCTCAAGGTCTCCCTCCTCCTCCAGAGCAGACTCATAGGACTCCTCACTAGAGGAGTCCATCAGCAGCTCATCCGGAGCCGGCTGGGCCACAACACATACATACATACATACATACATACATACATACATACATACATACATACATACATACTTGTGTCACAACACCCTGTTAAGCCCCAATTAAGGGAGGAAGCATACTGCTCTCCTTTTCTGCCTTTCGGCTCATCACCAGAGACCATCTAGACAGAAAGCTATGAGTTCCGTTGTGCAATTTTTTTACATGTGTGTTACGTTTTTGAGCTGATCAATAAATAAGTCAGGGAGACTAGTATAGATCTATTTTGAGCTTTTTACCTCTCATCAGCTAGCCATACCCTTACTGGGATTTGAACCTGCCTAACATGTAATACAGCCCCGGTTCAAATCCCAGTAAGGGTATGGCTAGCTGATGAGCGCTAAAAAGCTTGAAATAGATCTATACTAGTCTCTCTGATTTATTTATTGATCAGCTCAAAAACGTAACACACACACACACACACACACACACAATACAGTGGTACCTCGGTTCACGAACTTAATTCGTGAACTGACTCTGGTCGCGAACCGAATTGGTTGTGAACCGAGGCACAGTTTCCCATAGGGTTTAATGTAAATCTGGTTAATCCATTCTGATCTTTTTTTTGGTTTTAATTCTTGAACTGACTCTGGTCGCGAACCAAATTGGTCGTGAACCGAAGCGGAGTTCGTGAACCGGAGCATATTTTGATGAACTTTTCTGTTCGTGAACCGAGTTGTTCGTGAACAGAAGCGTTCGTGAACCGAGGTACCACTGTATATCTAACACAGGATCCAGAACAACACATGATGCCACCACCAAGCACCCTCACCAGACTCAAACCCAAACCCATCCCATAGATGTGCGCATGCGCAGAGCTGCCAGAAGAAAAGAACAGCTATGGAATCAGGCTTCGGAGTAAAGCCACAGATGTATTGTGAATGGCGCTTCCCATAGGAAATAAAAGAAGAGTGAAAGGGGAGGAGGCTTTTGCAGGAAACCATTCATTCATTCATTCATTCATTCATTTCAGGAGTGTGAAGATCTGTCTGTGAATCTCAGAGTCTCTGTGCCCAGTCTTTCCTTGCACAGCACTGCGTTTGGAAAACATTGACATGGAAGCTTTCCAAGATAGATAAGATCCGTGGTCATAACTTCACCTTTGAAAGACTGTTTGCCAGGCCTTGGCTGAATGTGAATAGCAGGAATTCACAATTTTTAAATAAAAGGGGTTTTGTCAGGACCTTCATGCTTTTTGGGGAAGCCTGGGTCAGAATATGTTTTAATTCCAGGTAATGAAGCTGCTAGAACTTCTTAAAATCCATTTTTTAAAATGGAAGGTGGCCATCTATCACGACTCTGGTGTTCGCTAATTGCCGAGAGCAAGTAACGATCAACAGGACACTGATTGGGCAGAAAACGTGGACTGGACATCAAAGAATAATTTATTGGGTTATGAAACGTTTCCTTTCGTGGAGAATTGGGCCGCTGATTGCCGATTAGCGTGCATTGTGGAAAGCTCACCCAACTTTCTCCTGAAGTGATTGCAAATCAGGTGTTATTTGAAAAGTTGGCTACCTGGAGAAAAAGCCTCCCCCCCCCCCAATTCTAATCAAGACAGATAATACCAAATTGATGAAGGAGGAGGGAATTGATGACAGCCCCTTATGGACTGGAAGACCACTAACTTCACCCCTAATTCGATATAGTAGACATACCTAGCTCCCTCAACCATTCCCCTTTATTGCTCTTCTCTGCACACTTTTCAGAAGCTCAACATCTTTTTTGTATTGTGGTGACCAGAGTTCAAAGCGATATGCCAACTATGTGAAGCGCATGAAGATTTGAAATCTCTATATATGGGCACAGACATCCGTGACTCGAAATGGACGGGAATTGGATATTGTCAACTCATAAAGCATTTAAGTTTCCATGATGAGGAAAGGCATACCTTCAGCTAGAGTCTGATCTCAAATTACTACAGCAGGCTTGTGAGGCATGCACTTTGTTGGAGAATGTGATTTATGACACAGACTGAGGGGAGGGAAGAAACAGGGGCAAAGTTCCGCCATAATTTAAGTGAGGGTCAGATCTGACTGCAATGGGGTATTGGCAAAATGGTGTCCCTGACAAATGACTGGATTTCTTTTGAAACTTGGCTCGAGGCTCATGAATTCATTAGGGCATCTTTCGGAAATACCTGAGCGGTATTTTCAGCCAGAAGAACAGGTTGCTTTACTGGCAAATGGAAACCAACGGGAACGATGTTGCTTTCACGGTAAGGAAGAAAAAAAGCAAATTGTCTTAGTGCTTAGACATAATGGAGTCGATGACAGACTAATTATCCATTAGACTTCATGGACAATTGTTTAATATGATGACCTACGTTTCTGCACTGAACTGATTCAGAAGAGATTTGTGATCAATTTCAATCTGCAGCTTACCAAGGAAGGTGTGTTGCTTTGTGGTTGGGGAGTGGATTGCCGTTGTCATTGGAAATTGTAAAGAGGAAAATGTACATAGCCTTTGAAGAGAAATGAAGCTATTGGCAGGAGGATGCTAATGGACAGAGAAAAACCAATTAAAAGAAGACCAAGCAAAGATGGAAAGATCAGACTGAAATTGAGTACAGTGGGGAGGTCAACATCCAAGCAACCTTAGAAGCTTTATCCTATTTACAAGAACTCCAGTAGTAGAAGGCCAGCACTCTGACATCTATAGAGTTGGAAAATTGGGGGGGGGGGAGTTACAGAAATACGGGAAGTAACCAAAGGAGAACGAGTAAAAATTCTGTCCAACCTTTGTCAGCAAATCTTGAGTAGCAACAAGTCGATCTATATACTATCAAGACCAAAGAAAGAAGACTCAACGGAATATTGAAACTCATAAAATACCCTTTAGCGTGCTAGTAAATAACATTTAGACCAAACTGGCAGGCCATGCCCACACCAGTGAAGGGGTGTGTGTGAAATATTGCAATAGTCACATGATGGCTACGTGATGCTGTGAGTTTGACACCCATGGTTTAGACCAGTGTTGGTGAACCTTTTTGGCACCGAGTGCCAAAATGGGAGTGTGCAGAAACTGGAAGAGCAGTGCACATGCGCACCCCAGGAAGATGGTTTCCATGCACACTGCCCACCTAGTCTTCCAGTTTCTGGCATGCCTGCACGTGTGAAGACCAGCTGGCCGGTGTGCATGTGTGCACCGGAAACTGGAAGATTAGCTGCCCGATGTGCATGTGCATGCTGGGAAAATAACCTTCTGGTTTCCTTTGCGGGCATGCACACCAGCCACCTGGCTGGCGCCCATGTATGTGCTGGAAACCAGAAGATCATCTTCCTGGCATGTGCATGCGCACACCTTCCAGTTTCTAGAGCTACTGTGTGCATGAAGACTAGCTGGGCGGTGTATCAGAACCTGGATGAGCAACGGACGATGGCTTGCGTGCCTGGAGAGATGGCTCTGCATGCCACTTCAGGCACGTGTGCCATAGCTTCGCCATCCTGGGTTTAGAGCCCTCCCTGGAAAAAGTGATGCCAGATCAAGCTGGTTTAGAAAAGGCTGAAAACCATGATAGATTATTACTGATCTATGGTGGATAATTGAGAAAGCCAAAGCACCCCACAAAAGAAGATTTATTTCTCTTTTTATGACTCTGAAATCCCTTTATTTCGGGTGGAGCCAAGGTGACTGAACGGAGCTGAGCATTTATTGACTGGATCCCCTTCCTGACGCCTAAGTAGAGTTCACAGCAGATATTTTCTCTTTTCGCCCTGATAGAGAAACATCCGCCGCTGCCTGGGATTGAACTCTCAACCTTTCGAGTGGGAGGTGAGCATCTCCACCTCTAGGCCACCATGCTTCTCCAAAAAGGAATCCATATGAGTTTCGATAATTGTAGAAAGGTCTTCCCTGGTGTCAACCATACCAAACTGAGAAAGGGCCTCAAGAAAATGGAATTCCCACTCATGAGAATACCATGGATAACCACAAAAACCCCCACAAACACCTGAACCCCACAAACACCTGCAATGCTCTCTACATGGGGCTTCCCTTGAGGTGCACTCGAAAGCTACAGTTAGTGCAGAACGCAGCCGCGCGGGTGATTACGGGAGCTCCTAGATGCTCCCACATAACACCAATCCTGCGCGAGCTGCACTGGCTTCCTGTGGTCTTTCGGGTGCGCTTCAAGGTCTTGACGACCATCTTTAAAGCGCTCCATGGCTCGGGACCCAGTTATATGCGAGACCGTCTTCTGCCCCATACATCCCTTAGACCGATACGCTCCCACAGCGAGGGCCTTCTCAGGGTGCCGTCGGCCGGACAGTGCCAGCCGGCGACACCCAGGGGAAGGGCCTTCTCTGTGGCAGGTCCTACCCTATGGAACGACCTACCCCCTGAACTCCGCACCATCACCGACCTCCGCCTCTTCCGCCAGTGTTTAAAAACACACTTATTTCACCAAGCCGGCCTAGGATAGCCTCTACTGTGACGAATTTTAGATAGTTTTAATTGGGGGACTTTAATTGGTTTTAGCGCAGGTTACCATTTAATAGATTTTTAAATTTATATGTTTTGTATTATCTTTGTATGCTGTTTTTAAATTCCTGTGCGCCGCCCTGGGTCCTTTTGGAGAAGGGCGGGATATAAATTGGATAAAATAAAATAAATAAATAAATAAATGAATTATCAAACAAAATAATACATTACGTGAAGTCCAAAATCTCTAGACTTGTGTACAATGCTGGGAAAGGTGAAAGAAGAAAGGAGGATGACCAACAGTCAGGTGATGGCAGGGCTGGGTTCCTGCCAATTCTAGACTCTTCTATAGAAGAGGTTCCACAAATCTACAGGGCCATTTAGAACCGGTTCCAGCTTCCTACCCCCGCCCGTCCGCCCATCATCCAGAGGAAGAGCGAGAGGAGGAATTCTGGGAGTTGAAGTCCACAAGTCTTAAAGCTGTCAAGTTTGAACACCCCTGGGTTGTTTTTTTCCTAAAAGGTTAGGGGTGCAAGGGTCTCGTAACATGACAGTTTTAAGACTTGCGTGCTTCAAATGCCAGAGTTCCTGAGCCAACATTTGGGTTGCTAAGCAAGAGCGTTATTCAGTGAGTTTCACCACATTTTACAAGTTGGCCACGCCCGCCCAGTCACAGGACTGCCAAGCCACTCCCACCCGATCACATGGCTGGCAAGCCACTCCCACAAAGCAGGCCACACCTACAGAAGAGGTTGTAAAAAAATGGGAAACCCACCACTGGGTGATGGACTCCAATTACAACAGTGAGTGCACTGTCAGAAGTCCTGATGAGGAGGTGGAAGAGAAAAGCATTGGGGAACATTCCATCCTTATACACAAATATGTGTGTGTGTGTGTGTGTGTGTGTGTGTGTGTGTTTACACCTATAGACACACAGCTCTCAGAAATGTATGCAGAAGATGTTTATGCATCTGTTGTCAAAGAGGAGGGCTTAAATTAGCTCAGCCAACGGTCAACAAATGCCTGCACAAACCTACTCGGAAGCCTTTTTCAAAACCACAACTCAAGCTTTCCTTCTACCAAAAAAAGAAATAACTACGGTTGTTACATGTACCTTCTTTTACCACGTTCCTCTGGTTTCTCAGAAAAGGCTTACCTGGACATTTCCCCACCTTCGATGCCTACCCCAAGACCTATGATGAAAGTTGGGTCACTTATATGACCCATAGTTATATGCGAGACCGTCTCCTGCCCCATACATCCCTTCGTCCAATCCGCTCCCACAGAGAGCGCCTTCTCAGGGTGCCGTCGGCCAGGCAATGCCGACTGGCAACACCTAGGGGAAGGGCCTTCTCTGTGGCGGGCCCCGCCCTTTGGAACGACCTACCCCCTGAACGCACCATCTCGGACCTCCACCTCTTCCGCCAGTGTCTAAAGACACATCTCTTTCACCAAGCCGGCCTAGCGTAACCTTCCGCTGGGACTATTTTAGACAGTTTTAATTTGGGGATTTTAATTGGATTTTAGCATAGGATGGGAATTTAATATGTCTTTTAAATTTTGTATTTTGTCATTTTGTATGTTTTTTAAATTCCTGTGCACCGCCCTGGGTCCTCTCCGGAGAAGGGCGGGGTATAAATTTAATTAAAATTTAAAAAAATAAAAAACTGATGTCAAACTGGTTTCCTCTTCAACAAGCGATCCAAAGTCACATTGTAGGCTTTGCAGCATCGGTGAAAGTCACATTTTTTTACTACCGCTTCTGTGGGCGTGGCCTGGTGGGCGTGGCAGGGGAAGGATACTGCAAAATCCCCATTCCCACCTCATTCCAGGGAGTGGATACTGGTTTTCGGCACTGCTGCGCATACAAAGGACCGCTGATCATTGAGCATGCATGCTTGCCAGAAACCCATAAGAGAAACCAGCAGGCTGTGTGGGCCAGGCGACATGGCTTCATGTGCACTTTAGGCATGCGTGCCATAGGTTTGTCATGCCGGAACTAGTGACTCTCCCTAAATGGACTGTTATATTTCGTGATTGAGGGAGTCCAGACCAGGTTAGCAGTAAAACAACGCCGTTTATTGCTAGGCGAAAAGCACAGAGGGAAAACTATTTACAGCAAATGAAAAGCGCGGTAGACAGGGGCTCCCACGTTTGACGGCTATTTATACGCGAGCTGTCAAACGGGGAGCCAATCGGATCGCAGCCAGACTGGGTTCCCGTCAGTCGCGTCTTGGCCAATCAGGCGCGATTAGCGGTTTGACAGGTTGCTACAGCCTGTTACCAAGGCTTCTCCCGGCAGACTGGAAGACCTGCGGCTGGTCGTAAGTTGAGACCAGTCGCAGGTCGAGGACACAACATGGACATTCCTGGGGGGGGGGGGAAGCAATTCTACCACACGTAACCAGCAGCCCCACTGATGGGCAGACAATTAAATAGTCCATAAAAAAAGAGACATCGACATACAAAAAGCATGTTTGTCTCTTGGCAAAGAAAACCTTAAATGGAAGCAGAAATGACAAGACAGCCGACCTTGAAGGAAAGTGATGTATTTACAACGCAAGTCTTTTCGTTTGAGCAACGTGGGCAGTTGATCCTTTTGGCAGGTTTTACGGGAGAGAAAGATTATTTTTAGATGTGGGAAAAGATACTCAGAGGTTTTTTGTTTTTGTTTTTTAAAAAAAGGAAGTTCATTCCCACGTATCAAACGTTCGCTTCGGAATGCCTCAACGGTCTGACCCTGGATCGTTTCTGACACAAAGGTGTGTGGCTTATTTTTTATTTATTTTATTTTATTAAATTTATACCCCGCCCTTCTCCTAAAAAAGGACCCAGGGCAGCGCACAGGCGTCATTAAAATCATACAAAATACAAAAACCCAAAATTATTAAAAAACTAATTAAATATTCCCTGTGCTAAAAAATAAAGCTCTAAAATTTAAAATTAATAATAATAATAATAATAATAAATTTTATTTATAGACCGCTTCCTCTCCCCGAAGGGACTCGGAGTGGTGCACAGGGGAAATTAAAAATATCAATAAATATACATAAATAGATTAAATAAAAGGCAAATTAAACAATAATTATCCCTGCGCTAAAATCCCCAATATTAAAATTAGCTAAAATCCCCTAAACCCTAATAAAAGACGGGAGACTAACCTAGGCCGGCCAAAAGTGTGTTTTGAGTTTTTGACGGAAGGAGCGGAGGTCCGTAGTTGTTCTAATTTCTAAAATTATCCCTATAAAAATCAGAAACGGGGTTATGCTAGGCCGGCTTGTTGGAATAAATAGGTTTTAAGACGTTGGCGGAAAAGGCGGAGGTCCACGATGGTGCGTAGATCGGGGGGAAGGTCGTTCCAGAGGGCAGGGCCCGCCACAGAGAAGGCTCTTCCCCTGGGCACCGCCAGGCGGCATTGCCCGGCTGACGGTACCCTGAGAAGGCCCTCTCTGTGGGAGCGGATCGGTCGAAGGGATGTAACTTAACTTGAAACTGATTTTTATGAACAATATAAAGGCAACTGAGCAAAGAAGAAGGATAGAAAAGAAAATCTTCCCTTTTCCCAAATAGTGAAGAGAAGGACCAGGGGAGACAGGAGAGCATCTTCCAATATTTGAGGAGCTGCCACAGAGAGGAAGAGGTCAAGCTATTCTCCAAAGGCCAAACAAGGAATAATGGATGGAAGCTGACCAAGGAGAAATTCAACCTGGAAATAAGGAGGAATTTTCTGACAATGAGAACAATCAACACATGGAACAGAAGTTGCCTTCAGAAGTTGTGGGAGCTTCATCCTTGGAGGCTTTCAAGAAGAGACTGGACTTCCATCGGTCAGAAATGGTGTAAGGTCTCCTCTTTGGGTAGGGGGTTGTATTAGAATATATGACCTACAAGGTCCCTTCCAACTCTGTTATTCTGTTAAATATCAGAAGATAACAGACGCTAAATCCAAATTAGGATATAAATAATATCATCAGCATTAGACTAAATGAGCATCTATACTAGAGTACTATACTAGAGTGCTTTGTAATTTGATAGTTTATTTATTAAATTTTTATGCCACATACTAAACAAGAATGCAAGAGCTGCTTAGCTAAATGTCTAGGGAGATTCTCAGTCATCCAGGTCATGTCTCAAAGGTGCTTTTCCAAGAAGCTACCAGACTGGTTTTTTTTCCAGAAGGAGAAGAGGGGGGGGGGAGGAGGAGGAGGAGGATCTCCTTCTTCCTCAAAGGGAAAAAAGTCCAGTTTCCTTTTGAAAAAGCACCTTTGAGACAACCCCTTAGCTAGCTTAATGATGGAGATTCATCTAATCCAAGTCTCCCAACCTGGCACTCTCCAGATGTGATGCCTCTAAATCTATACTCAAATCACCAAATGTGCTGGAAGGGCCATATCTTGTCTCCACAGTGGCTCCCCTTGGGACACTCCACTAACAGGATAGGAAGACAATGATCCTTTCCTGATGTTGTTCTCTAAGAACTGACATAACCAGCCACAGACTGGTTATCTCTGAATGCTGTTAGTTGCAAAGTCTTGCCCGACCCATCGCGACCCCATGGACAACATTCAGTGGCGTAGCGTGGGTTGTCAGCACCTGGGGCAAGGCAAGTAATTTGCGCCCTCTAACCCCTGGATTTTAGCACTCGAGTCTCTTCCACTCCATCGCCCGCCGCAGGGCCCCCGCCCGCCGCCGCCCCCTCCTCGGCAGCAGCTGTGGCACCCGGCGGCGAGGCAACCCCTTCGCTCATCCTTCTCGGTGCCTTTCTAGCCCTCCCCCGGGGGAAGCAGCGGCATCGAGGACGGGGAGGGCGCAGCATGCGGAGCGGCGGGGAAGCGAGAAACGGGAAGGGGGGAGAGGAGGGGTGCAGGAAGATCCGACGGCAGCGGGGTAGGGGAGGCAGCCGCAGCCGCAGCCGGCAGGTACCCGAAAGAGCTGGCCTCCCTTCGATCCGGAGAGCGGTACGCCTCTCCCGCCCTGTCAGCTACATCTCAGCGCATTCACAAGACCGCTGCTGAATCAGCTGGAACGCGCGAGCTCTCCCCACCTTCCGCCCGCCGAGCTCTCTTCCTTTTCCCTGCGATTTCCCGCCCCCTCCCGGTTTCCTGGATTCCAGATCCCCCCTCCCCCGCCCGAGAAATAATACTAATAAAAATATGAAAAATCCCCTAAGATCCTTTCCCCAAGGAAGAAGACGGGGCGACGGGGAGAAAACGCCTCCTCTTGCAGCCGCTCTTGCTTCGGGCGACGCTTCTCCGGTCCCTGCGGCGGTGGCCACATTCCCCGGCTGCCGCTGTTCCTGCCTTACTCGATCCCCTTTCCCGAAGCGACGGGGAGCTGCGAGTGCGAGCGCGCCCCCCCAGATGTTGCGCCCGGTGCGGCCCGCACCCCCTGCACCCCCCACGCTACGCCACTGACAACATTCCTCCAGAGCTTCCTTTCCTCTACCATCCTCTGGAGACCATTTAAGGTCACGTTGACTGCTTCAGTGACTCCATCCAGCCACCTCCTTCTCTGCCGTCCCCTTCTTCTTCTTTTGCCCTCCATCGTTCCCAGCATGAGGCTCTTCTCCAGGGAGTCCTTCCTCCTTCTCATTAGGTGGCCAAAGTCTTTGAGTTTCCTCTTCGGGATCTGACCTTCTAAAGAGCAGTCAGGGTTGATCTCCTCTAGGATTGACCGGTTGGATGGCCTTGCAGTCCAAGGAGCTCCCAGGAGTCTTCTCCAGCACCAGAGTTCAAAGGCCTCCATTCTTTGGCACTCAGCCTTTCTTATGATCCAACCTTCCCTGCCATTCATTGCAACTGGGAAAACCACAGCCTTGGCTATACACACTTTTGTTGGCAGGGGGATGTGTCCGCTTTTTAGTCTGCTGTCAAGATTTGCCATCGCTTTCCTCCCTAGGAGCAAGCCTCTTTTAATGTCTTGGCTGCAGTCCCCATCTCTGGCTTGATAGCCCCATCCTGATTAAAGTGTGTTTCTCCCATCTTCTCTCTCCATAATTTCTTTTTTCTTTTTCTTTCTCTCTCTCTCTTTTTTTTTAAAAACAGAAATCCCTTCTGCCAGAAAGCTTTCATGCTACGCATGGTGGAACATCCATCCCCTTTCAAACCAGCTATGCTGAAGATATAAGGGACATAGGAAGTACCAACAGCAAACGCCTGCTTTTAATTTCAAATAGCAGCTACACAAGGGGTTGCAAGTTGTGTTAGCTGGGATGCTTAAGGTGATGGAAGAACTGGTCTGAGCTCTTATTTATTCAGGGCTAATATTTATGGATATTTCTGGCAGGTGACCGAACACTCTTTGCTCTTGAAATATGCATGAGTAAGGCCCTTAGGCTAGAATCGCTGTGGTCTGGAAAAATATGCGTCCAGCAATTACGAATAGCAAAGCGAATGCAGCATTGCTACAATCCCTAAAATAAAAAATTTAGGGTGCTCTCACCCAACGTCTGCCACGGAAAATTGGGATGGTGTTTTATAGCTGCTCTCCTTCCTAAATCTTCCTTTTGGTCATTTGCATTTTTTTTTAAATTTAAAAACCCTTCTAAAGCTAAGTCATGCGGTTTCACAGCTGACCTTTTAAGATGATTTTACTGGACTATAACCTGCCATTAGCTTTGCATTCCCTTCCCTTCCTCTTTCTTTCTGTTCCATTGGTTGATTGTTCTCACTGTCAGAAAGTTCCTCCTTATTTTTAGATTAAATCTCTCCTTGGTCAGTTTCCATCCATTATTCCTTGTCTGGCCTTCAGGGGCTTTGGAGAATACCTTGAACCCCTTCCTCTCTGTGGCAGCCCCTCAAATATTGGAAGATGCTCTCCTGTCTCCCCTGGTCCTTCTCTTCACTAGACTAGCCAGGCCCAGTTCCTGCAACCGTCCATCGTATGTTTTAGCCTCCAGTCCCCTTAATCATCCTGGTTGCTCTTCTCTGCACTCTTCCTAGAGTCTCCACATCTTTTGTATAGTGTGGTGACCAAAACTGGATGCAGTACTCTAAGTGTGGTCTTACTAAGGCTTAATAGGGTGGTATTAGTACCTCCCTTGATCTTGACTGTATCCCTCTGTTAATGCAATTTAGGATTGTGTTGGCTTTTTTGGCGGTTGCTGTTTGCTCATATTGATTTGGTTGTGCACTAAGACTCCACGGTCCCTTTCACAGTTACTGCTATTAAGACTGGTTTCACCCAGTCTATTCTAGAGCAGTGACCCCTAATGGTTTGGGCACCAGGTACCAGTTCCATGGAGAAAAGGTTTTCTGTGGACCGGAGAAGTGTGGTTCCATATGCTGCCTGCATCTCATGGATGGCGGCTTTGCTTGTTTGCGCATCCTGGTTTGTGGCATGCTGCGGAACAGGGCTGGTCCACTGTCGAGGGTTTGGGGACCCCTGTTCTAGAGAAGGCACCCCATGATTTGGAGCTGCTGGCTTGTGTCTAGATGGGCATCCTCTGTGGGATGCCCGTTTTCTGGACCAAACTTCTAAGAAAGATTATATAACTTTGCATCAGTCAGCTGCCCTAATTCTTCGCTGACTGATGCACAGTGCTTTTTACAGGTTTTTTAAAATGGGTTTATTTAGTAACACATAAATATCATTGGCACTTCCTTGACTGAAAAGTGAAAGAAATGTAATATTTATGACCGTCCTTGACAGGAGAGATTGCTTAACATTGGCCTGCAAAGGGAGCTCTCTAGATTTCAGGGAGAAGTCCCACAGAGCAGAATGGGGTCATGCCAATGAAATTAGACACACAAGTTAATACTAGAACCAGTGGTGGGTTTCAACATTTTTTAGAACCTCTTTTGTAGGTGTGGCCTGCTTTGTGGGAGTGGCTTGCCGGCCATGTGACCGGGTGGGAGTGGCTTGGCAGCCATATGGCCAACTTGTAAAATGTGGTGAAACTCACTTAACAACGCTCTTGCTTAGCAACCAAAATGTTGGCTCAGAAACTCTGGCATTTGAAGCACGCAAGTCTTAAAGCTGTCAAGTTACAAGACCCTGGCACCCCTCACCCTTTAAAAAAAACAACCCCAGGGGTGTTCAAACTTGACAGCTTTAAGACTTGTGGACTTCAACTCCCAGAATTCCTCCTCTCGCTTTTCCTCTTGATGACGGGCGGACGGGCGGACGGGCAGAGCTGGAACCGGTTCTAAACGGCACTGTAGATTTGTGGAACCTCTTCTATAGAAGACGGTAGAACTGGCAAGAAACCACCCCTGACTAGAACATATGATTGGAAGGGAACTTGGAGGTCTTCTAGTCCAGCTCTCTGCTCAAGCAGGGGACCCTATACCATCCCAGTCAAATCAATAATACAATAGCAGAGTTGGAAGGGACCTTGTAGGTCTTCTAGTCCAACCCCCTGCGTGGGCAGGAACCTTATACCATTTCAGACAAATGGCTATCTAACATCTTCTTAAAGACTTCCAGGGTTGGGGCATTCACAACTGCTGGAGGCAAGCTGTTCCAGAGGTTAATTGTTCTTACTGTCAGGAAATTTCTCCTTAGTTCTAAGTTGCTTCTCTCCTTGATTAGTTTCCACCCATTGCTTCTTGTCCTGCCCCCAGGTGCCTTGGAGAATAGTTCGGCTCCCTCTTCTTTGTGGCACCCTCTGAGATATTGGAACACTGCTATCATGTCTCCCCTGGTCCTTCTCTTCATTAAACTAGACATACCCAGTTCCTGCAACCGTTCTTCATATGTTTTAGCCTCCAGTCCCCTAATCATCTTGGTTGCTCTTCTCTGCCAGTCATTTCTCTGGTTTCTCTTGGTTGCTCTTCTCTGCCAAATCATTGCCAGTCCCTTCTTGAAAACTTCCAGTGATGGAGCATCCACAATTTCTGGAGATAAGCCATTCCACTGGTTGCTTGTTGTCAAGAAATTCATCCTTATTTCTAGATTGGTTCTCTTTCTGATTCGTTTCCGTCTGTTACTTCTTCTCCTGCTTGCAGGTGCTTTTTGTGAATAGGTTGTTCCCCTCTTCTCTGTAGCAGCTTCTCAAGTACTGGAAGACTAATATCATGGTCCCCTTCTCTTTGTTCACTAGATATACCTAGTTCCTGCAATCATTCATCATATGGTGGATTAGTTCGGATTAACAGAGTTGGAAGGGACCTTGGAGGTCTTCTAGTCCAAACCCAACCTCCACCATTTCTGACAGATGGCAGTCCAGTCTCTTCTTGAAAGCCTCCAGGGATGAAGCTTCCACAACTTCTGAAGGCAACTTCTGTTCCATGGGTTGATTGTTCTCACTGTCAGAAAGTTCCTCCTTATTTCCATCTTGAATCTCTCCTTGATCAGATCCTTCTCTTTAACAGATTAACAGAGTTGGAAGGGATCTTGTAGGTCATCTAGTCCAACCCTCCACCCAAGCAGGAGACCCTACACCATTCCTGGCAGATGGCAGCCCAGTCTCTACTTGAAAGCCTCCAGGGATGAAGCTCCCACAAGTCCCGAAGACAACTTGGTTGGTTGTTCTCACTGGCAGAAGATTCCTCCTTATTTCCAGGTTGAATCTCTCCTTGATCAGTTTCCATCCATTAATCAGGAGGTTGTGAGTTCAATCCTAGGTAGAGGCAGATGTAGGGCCTCCTGCTTGGGCAGAGGGTTGGACTAGATAACCTGCAAGGTCCCTTCCAACTCTGTTCATCTGTTATCCAGCAGGCAGTAATCGTTGGTAGCCCGGCCTCAGTTTCCCCCATTCCTCTACGCAGCACATTTGCCACAGCTAAAGGGCAGAACTGGTGCTCCAGCGAGGGGCTACGCCACTTCAACGGCAAATATTCTCAAATGGAGCCCGTGCGTAAAAAATAAATAAAAAGAAACCCTGCTTTGTAAAAGAGGTTGGGTGTGAAAAGGAGTTATTTTAGAGCCTGCTCAGCAGATCCAGGGGGGGCAGGAGGAGATAATGCATCAAAGAGCAACCAAGGTGAGTTCAACTTGGAGATGATTTTATTGCTGACATCATTCCAGGAGAAAAGCTGCAAAGATGAAGCTAAAATCCACTTTTTTGGCCATGCCAAGCATCTCTAAAATCCCGATTCCCCCCATGACATCTAATTCTCACTGTACTCAAAAAGTGAGCTCCTACTCATGCAGAGGAAGCCTAAAAGGCCATTAACTTGGTTGAAACCAGGTTCCAAAGAACAGGGCATCCATGAAAGAGAAAAATGAAAGAATAAAGGACAGTAGATTCTATGACACCACCACCTCCTCCCTACTCGCTCACTCAGTTTGAACCTGCAGCTTAGTGAGGAAATGCTTTGGTGGTTCATTAGGTGGAGGTGAATCCCACAGGCCTGGCAAGGCCTATGCGTGCGTGCCCCAGCCCCAGATTGCTCTGAGAGAAAATGTCTGGTAAAACACGGCCTGGGAAAACACTGACTAAAAATAACTGTAAATCTAACCATTTCTTGGGTCCTGGTTCTATATCCTCATGGCTGGCCTTCCCCCAGCAGCCCCCCCCCTCTGTCTCCCCACAGAGCAGCTCTCCCTGCAACCACCCAACAGCAAAACCCACAGAAAAGAGAAGGGGGGGGGAAAGAGAGAGAGAGACTCTGCCAGCCCCATGATCCGTAGTGGGAACACAACTGATTGACTAGCAGTTGCTCTCCTCCCCTTCCCCCACCCCCAAGCTGGGCCAGGTGCTAGGAAATGCACTTTAACAAAGATTTTATTTTTATTTATTTTATTAAATTTATACCCCGCCCTTCTCCTTGTTAGGACCCAGGGCGGCGCACAGGCATTATTTAAAAACACAAAATACAATAAATATCAATTAAAATGTATTAAATTAATAAACCCGTGCTAAAACCCAATGTTTAAACCCTTACCAAATTATAAATTATTATTTTTCTTAAAAAGTCAGAAGCGGGGGGCTATCCTAGGCCGGCTTGTTGGAATAGATACGTCTTAAGACGTTGGCGGAAGAGGCGGAGGTCCGAGATAGTGCGAAGGTCGGGGGGTAGGTCGTTCCAGAGGGCCGGGCCCGCCACAGAGAAGGCCCTTCCCCTGGGTGTCGCCAACCGGCATTGCGCCGCTGACGGCACCCGAAGAAGACCCTCTCTGTGGGAGCGGATCGGACGAAGGGATGTATGGGGCAGGAGGCGGTCTCGTATATAGCTAGGCCCCGAGCCATGGAGCGATTTAAAGATGGTCGTCAGCACCTTGAAGCGCACTCGAAAGGCCACAGGCAGCCAGTGCAGCTCGCGCAGGAGAGGTGTTACATGGGTTTGCCTTGTGGCACCCATAATCACCCGCGCGGCCGCATTCTGTACTAACTGTAGCTTTCGAGTGCACCTCAAGGGGAGCCCCATGTAGAGAGCGTTACAGTAATCCAGCCGGGATGTCACAAGCGCTTGAGTGACTGTGGGAAGGGCTCCCCGATCCAGTAAGGGGCGCAACTGGCGTATCAGGCGTACCTGATAGAACGCCCCCCTGGCCACGGCCGCCATATGGTCCTCCATGGACAGCCGGGAATCCAGGAGGACGCCCAAGTTGCGCGCCCTCTCCACGGGGGCCAGTTGTTCGCCCCCAATGGCCAGTGTTGGACTTATCTGGCTGAACCGGGGTGCCGGAAACCACTCGGTCTTGGACGGGTTGAGCTTGAGTTTGTTACTACCTATCCAGATCCGTACGGCCTCCAGACACCGGGACAGCACCTCGACGGCATCGTTGGGGTGGTTTGGGATGGATATGTACAACTGAGTGTCATCAGCGTACAGATGGTATTCCACCCCAAAACCACGGATGATCTCACCCAGCGGCTTCATGTAGGTGTTGAACAGGAGTGGCGAGAGGACCGACCCCTGAGGAACCCCACATGTGAGGGGCCTCAGGACAACCTCTGCCCTCCTGCCAACACCCATTGCGACTGACCAGAGAGGTAGGACGAGAACCACTGTAAAACGGTGCCTCTCAGCCCCAACCCCCCCAATCGGTGCAATAAGATACCATGATCGATGGTATCGAAAGCCGCTGAGAGGTCTAACAGGACCAGGATAGAGGAACCTCTATCCCATGCCCTCCAGAGATCATCCACCAACGCGACCAATGCCGTCTCGGTGCTGTGACCGGGCCGGAAGCCGGACTGGCGTGGGTCTAGATAATCAACTTCCTCCAGATGTCGGGGAAACTGTTGAGCCAAGATAACAATAGGTAAATGACATACAGCTGCTTCATGACAAATATATAAGAACAATTAGCGGACTTTCAAAATTTCAGTTAATAGCTCATTTTCCAATTGCCCCCATTAAAAGTCAAATTGCCCCTTTATCAGGGGCGTGGCCCCCATTTTGGGAACCACCGAGCTAGATATTTAACAAGGTACTGTATTTTTCAGAGTATAAGATGCACCAAGATTTGGAAGAGACAAATTTAAAAAAAAGTTTTTGCACTCTGCAGACCCTTTATTTTTATTTATTTTATTATTATATTTCTATACCGCCCTCTCTCCCTAAGGGACTCAGGGCGGTGCACAGGAATATTAAAACAGAGACAATAAATACAATCAAGCATAGTTAAAAAATAGATTAAATGAATTAAATTTTGGGACCCGTGCTAAAATTCATAATTAAAACCAGACTAAAAATCAATAATAAAAACTATGCCAGGGCGGCCACATGAAAAAAGTATGTTTTTAATGCCCGGCGAAAGAGGCGTAGGTCCGTGATTGTAGGAAGGTCGGGGGGGCAGGTCATTCCAGAGGGCGGGGCCTGCCACAGAGAAGGGTCTTCCCCTGGGAGTCGCCAGCCGGCATTGACCAGCAGATGGCACCCTCAGGAGGCCCTCCCTGTGGGAGCGGACAGGTCGAATGGAGGTATGTGGTAGGAGGCGGTCCCGCAAGTAACCAGGTTCCATGCCATGGAGCGCTTTAAAGATGGTCACTAGTACTTTGAAGCGCACCCGGAAGGCCACAGGCAGCCAGCGCAGCTCACGCAGGAGAGGTGTTACATGGGAGTGTCTTGAGACTCCCAAAATCCCCCGCGCGACCGCATTCTGAACTAACTGGAGCCTCCGGGTGCATCTCAAGGGCAGCCCCATGTAGAGAGCGTTACAATAGTCCAGGCGGGAGATGACGAGGGCTTGAGTGACCGTGCGTAGGGCATCATGATCCAGAAAGGGGCGCAACTGGCGTATCAGGTAGACCTGATAAAAAGCCCCCCTGGCTACGGCTGTCAAGTGGTCATCCAAAGACAGCCGAGAATCCAGGAGGACGCCCAAGTTGCGAGCCCTCTCTGTGGGAGCTAATGACTCGCCCCCGACAGCCAGAGATGGAACCAACTGGCTATGTTGTGGCGCCGGAAACCACAGACCTCCCAAAAACGGCCTGTTTTTCATAAAAACAGGCCCGTTTTTTGTCAAGAAAGGGCATGCATAGCCTTTAGGAGGCTTGTGGAGGGGGGACCAAAAATGATCAGGCCCATGTTTTGCTCATTTTTGCCCTCCCCAGCTGCCAGGAGCACTCCTAAAGGCTATGCACATCCATTTTTGCAAAAGGGGTGGGGTTTGGGGAGGCGGAAAATGCTGTATTCAGTGTATAAGACGCACCCCGATTTTCACCCTCTTTTTTGGGAGGGAAAAGGTGCGTCTTATACTCTGAAAAATACAGTATGTTCTTACAATTCAGGGATAGGGAACAGTGGTGAGTTTCCGTTTTTTGTACTCCCGGTTCGCTTGTGCGGTCGTGCACGACGCTTCTCCGCACTTCTGTGCAGGAGTGTCTGTGGGGACCCTCCCACCACTCCTACCTGTTCGTCTAATCTGGGCGAAACCGGGAGCAACCTACCTCTGAGAGGGGAACTCCAGATGTAGCAGAGGCAAGAGGGACAAAGGACGAGGAATGAAAGTAAATATACATGACCCAGGATAATTTCACGATCCAATTGGCGTCGGTTATGGGGATCGAAGGTTTATTCTTCCAAGCGCTCATGCTTGTGAAGGAGCCCATCCTCAGGGAATTTCCGTCTCTCCAGAATATGCGCACTGCGCTGTTCTACACTGTTGTATTTATATCGTTCTTGGTTGTTTGTAGCTTTTAGTGGTTGATTAGGACGTTAATGGTGTTAATTAAGGCAACTATTAACACCCCAATCAGCAACTAAAAGCTATGCATAACCAGGAACTACATAAATACAATGTGTAGAACAGACCAGAGCACATATTCTGAAGAGAGAGAGACAGAGAGAGAGAGAGAGAAGGAGGGAGAGAAGAAGGGAAAGAGGGAGAGGAGGGAGAGAGGGATTGAGAGAGAGGGAGATATTCCCTGAGGATGGGCTCCAGCACAAGCCTGAAAGCGTGAAAGAATAAGAGAAGAGTACATCTTATTTATTTATTTATTTATTTATTTATTTATTTATTTATTTATTTATTTATTTATTTATTTATTTATTTATTTATTTATTTATTTATTTATTTATTTATTTATTTTTCACATTTATAACCCGCACCCATCTCACCACAAAGGGACTCGGGGCGGCGAACAGAGATTTAAAATCAATTATACATAAATACAAAATATTATTAAATAATAATGAAATTAAATCAATATCCTGCTTAACTTAAAATAAGTTTAAATTTAAAACCCAAATTACAATTTTGATTTGTTATAAAATAATGGGTGTGGAGTAGATCATGCTAGGCCGGCCAGATGAAAATAATAAGTTTTTAGGTGCCGGCGAAACAAGCGGAGGTCTGTGATGGAACGGAGGTCGGGAGGTAGGCCATTCCAGAGGGTAGGGCCCACCACAGAGAAGGCCCTTCCCCTGGGAGCCGCCAACCGGCATTGTCCGGTCGACGGCACCCGGAGAAGACCCTCTCCCTGGGAGCGAGTCGGTCGAAGGGATGTATGGGGTAGAAGACGGTCTCGAAGGTAGCTAGGCCCCGTGCCATGGAGCACCTTGAATATGGTCATCAAAACCTTGTAACGCATCCGGTAGGTCACAGGTAGCCAGTGCAGCTCGCGCAAGAGTGGTGTTATGTGGGAATGTCTTGAGATTCCCATGATCACCCGTGCGGCCGCATTCTGGACCAACTGCAACCAATCTTCCTTCCCCATGTCCTTACCACTTTAGGGGGACAATTGAAACCGTCCAATCTAACAGATTAACAGAGTTGGAAGGGACCTTGCAGGTCATTCTAGTCCAACCCCCTGTCCAAGCAGGAGACCCTACATCTGCCTCTACCTAGGATCGAACTCACAACCTCCTGCTTGGGAGGCGAGAGCTCCACCTCTAGGCCACACAATCTGTTCCACTGCTGTGCGGTTTGGAGGTATTACCGTGCAGAGTGGTGAGGACAGCAGAAAATATTATTGGAAGTTCACTCCCTTCTATCTAGAGCACGGCATATACGCTCCCCATGACTAGTTTCCCTTGTTACTTTCTGGGAGGGGGCTTTGTGGGACCCCAAGCAGAACAACTGGATTCTATGAAAAAAATTAGTATAGCATATAGCAATGATGGCTGACTGACTTTGGCATTAAATTATTAGCAGGGCGGGGAGGGGGAAAATCACTTCTAAAACGAAACTTCTTTACAAAGTAAATAAGTGGCTTGTTTTTTGATTTTTTTTAATAGCTTCCATCATTTTTTGATTTTGCCTCTGCAGACGCCTCCCATTTGGCTGAATCCGAATGTAATTAGAATGCTGCCATCCTTTGTTTAGCTTGTATCCTTTAGCGCTAATTACCAAGGCTCCTTTATGAGCTTCCCCCCAACCGAAAATAATTGCCACATGCCTCCTTAAAAGAAACAAACGATCGGCAGTCTTCTCAGGGTACAAAGGATAAACACCAATTAAAAACGGTTGCACAGGCACTTCGCAAATAAAACAAAGTGTAGCCAAAAGATTTTAATAAAGCAAAAACGAATAGGCCATTTCTGGAACATCGCATCGGCGATAGAAGTCAAAGCAGAACATTAAGAGAGAGGAATTCTTTCTAGTAGATCCGTTTAGTGAAGGAGAGAGGGGGGAAAACCCCCAGAGCTGTATCCAATCAATATATATATATATATTTGCTTTCGTAGATTTTCACGGGTGTAATATGCTGGTATTGCTGTCTTCGGGTATTTTCCCGTGTATATAGCATGAAATTGTTATTGCAACGTTTCGGCAAGATCTCACTTGCCATCCTCAGGCTTCAGTCTGCCCGAAGGCTTCGGTCAGATCGAAGCCTGAGGATGGCAAGTGAGATCTTGCCAAAACTTGGCAATAACAAAAAATGTCACACAGCAGTAATCTAATTTGGTTCTCTGTCTAGATGACTCTGGGTTGAGTCGAAGGGCAGAGAGGGATGACGTTGAGTCTCCTCCCCTTAAAGGGACCTCTTCACAGGAGCTGTGATAATTATTCTACATATATGTGTGTGTGTGTGTGTGTGTATGTGTGTGTGTGATGTTTTTGAGCTGATCAATAAATAAGTCAGGGAGCAGTATGCTTCCACCCTTAATTGGGGCTTAACAGGGTGTTGTGACACAAGTATATATATATATATATATATACATACATACATACATACATACATACATACATACATACATAGATATATATATAAACAAAAACGTAACACACACACACACACACATATATATATGTGTGTGTGTGTGTTACATTTTTGAGTTGATCGATAAATAAGTCAGGGAGACTAGTATAGATCTATTTCGAGCTTTTTAGCTCTCATCAGCTAGCCATACCCTTACTGGGATTTGAATCGGGGCTGTATTACATGTTAGGCAGAAGCCTTAGCCATTATGCCACCAGGTTCTCTTCCTGTTCAGCTGAGACAGGAGGATAAGTATATACTTGTGTCACAACACCCTGTTAAGCCCCAATTAAGGGAGGAAGCAAAGCTGCTTTTCTTTTCTGCCTTTCGGCTCATCACCAGAGACCATCTAGACAGAAAGCTATGAGTTCTGTTGTGTAATTTTTTTACATGTGTGTTACGTTTTTGAGCTGATCAATAAATAAGTCAAGGAGACTAGTATAGATCTATATGTGTGTTACATAGAATGTGTTTCCTACATTCTTCTTGTTTTTTTTCCCCCCACTCAGTAAAATTATTCTTATTTGGGACAGATCAACACGGAGAAAAAAAACAAACAGACAGACAAAACTGCAGAAAATTAATCCACTGTCGGTTTGACATTTTCATCCTTTAACAGAAATCCCACTTCAAGACAAATTCTATTTTTTTTTCTTTTCAAGGTTGTTTGCATGTCAAACAAGAGAGGGACCCCTCCCCCCCGCAACTTTG
The DNA here is from genome assembly GCA_039707465.1 of Rhabdophis nuchalis. Taxonomy (NCBI): domain Eukaryota; kingdom Metazoa; phylum Chordata; class Lepidosauria; order Squamata; family Natricidae; genus Rhabdophis; species Rhabdophis nuchalis. The sequence goes on along the minus strand of CM077658.1, from coordinate 6,075,432 downwards.
CTAAAGCTTAACCCGTTTCACAAGCTGAAGGCATTTTTTGGGGGGTGGGGGATAATTATATCAGCAAGTTCCATGCAGTTTCCTCTGTAACAACCTAGAATGGCAGGCAAAAACTCCATCAGCTTAATTTTGGCAATTTGTACAGGGCTAATGTATTTGTTTGCGGAGAGTTTTTAATCAGAGAGCTACCTCTTTTGATTGTGTTGGTGCACAATCATGATTAATTGCCCGTTTAGTGCAATGCCATTTCGTGTTTCTGTTCTAAAAGGTACCACCGCTGCGTCGTTGGATACAAGTTGGCTAGTTTCCAGTGTCGGACAAATTGTGGGTAACTGTTTATAGACAACTTACCCGTTTTGTGTAGTCCATGGCCTTCAGAATGGAGAGATTGAGTGTTTCCAGCGATGCCAACACATCTTCATAATCTCCCATGTGGTCAGCAAAGTAATCTGGAGACCGGGAAGAGAAAAGGAAGAGGGCGTGGGGCATTAACAGATCGTTTCAAAGGTTGTTTCAAGGTTGAGTGATCGTAACTTCTAAAAGAGTCAGGTTCTATGTTTAGGCAAGAAAAACAACATGCACAGGTACAGTATAGGTGGTACTTGCTCAATAGCAGTAACTGTGAAAGGGATCTTGGAGTCTAAGTGGACAACCATTTAAATATGAGCCAGCTGTGGGCAGCAGCTGCCAAAAAAGCCAACACAGTTCTAGGCTGCATCAAGAGGGATAGAATCAAGATCACGTGAAGGGTTAATACCACTTTATAAGGCCTTGGTAAGGCCACACTTGGAATATGGCATCCAGTTTTGGTTGCCACGATGTAGAAAAGATGTGGAGACTCTAGAAAGAGTGCAGAGAAGAGCAAGAAAGGGGATTAGGAGACTGGAGACTAAAACATATGAAGAACAGTTGCAGGAACTGGGTAGGTCTAGTTTAATGAAAAGAAGGACCAGGGGAGACATGATAGCAGTGTTCCAATATCTCCCTCAAAGAAGAGGGAGTCAAGCTATTCACCAAGGCACCTGAGGGCAGGAGAAGAAGCAATGGGTGGAGACTAATCAAGGAGAGAAGCAACTTAGGACCGAGGAGACATTTCCTGGAACAGTTAACCAGTGGAATTATTTTCCTCCAGAGGTTGTGAATGCAGCAACACTGGAAGTTTTTAAGAAGAGATCGGACATCTGTCTGAAATGGTATAGGGCCGTGATGGCGAACCTATGGCACGGGTGCCACAGGTGACATGCGGAGTGTATGTCAGGGCATGCGAGGCGTTGCCCTGTCAGGTGGCACACGAGCCAAAAAGGGTTTGCCATTGCTGGTATAGGGTTTCCTGCCTGAGCAGGGGGCTGGACTAGAAGACCTCCAACTCTGTTATTCTATATAACTATCTGTAATTCGAACGCCATCGGTCCCTTCTCCTGAAGGAGCCCGCTCTCGCTAATCAACTCGGATTCTTTGCTGTCGCCATTTCCAACCCGGAAAACTGAAAACCAAGTGCAGTAGGTTTATATTTTTAAAAGAAATAAATCAAATCTGAACGGGATGTCACCAGCAGCATATCCCTAACCGCACACTGACATGCCTTACCCTGCCCTCCTATAAATAACCTCCAGAGACATCTTATTAATTAGCCTCCCGGGGCTTAATTAAAATGCCATATATCGCTTTGAACAGAACGCAGGATGGAAGACAGGAGCAGCTCCAAGCGAGCAAAACAGCGGCATTCAGCCAGGGCGAACCTCGGCTGTTCGCCGCCGATAAAAACTCAGGTGCCTAATTTTCGGCAGCTGCCGTCGCTTCCCCACATCATACAACAGAGCACCCCCAAAAATGAATGGCGGCGGAGAGCTGGCTTTCCGACGAGGAATGGATAAACTCAATCCTTCTGCACAAAGGATATAGCTCCCAAAATCCCATTGCGTAGGCCAGCAACCTTGAAAACTAAAACACTATTTGGACAAGGGTGCTCTCTAAACCAGAGGTTCCCAAACTTGGCAACTTGGCAACTTAAGACTTGTGGACTTCAACTCCCAGAATTCTCCAGCCAGCTCTGGGAGTTGAAGTCCACAAGTCTTAAAGTTGCCAAGTTTGGGAACCTCTGCTCTAAACCATCTGTCTAACTGAAATGGGCTTAGGAAACCATTTTTTTTTGGCTACATTTTGCAAATCTGGGCTTGCATTGAGAGCTTTAAATAAGGGCTGAGTACATCGAATAACAGGGTTGGAAGGGACCTTGGAGGTCTTCTAGTCCAACCCCCTCTGCTCAACCAGGAAAATCTATATAATTTTGGACAATGGGTTGTCCCATCTCTTGTTATAAACTTCCAGTGTTGGAGCACCCACAACTTCTGGAGGCAAGTTGTTCCACTGATGAATTATTCTCACTGTCGGGAAAGTTCTAAGTTGCTTCTCTCCTTGATTAGTTTCCATCTGTTGCTTCTTGCCCTGCCTTCAGGTGCTTTGGAGAATTTATTTATTATTTATTTATTTTATTAAATGTATAGACCGCCCCCTCTCCCCCATGGGGACTCGGGGCGGTGCACAGGAAATTAAAAATCTAATAAATACAACAATATACAAAATACTAAGAATAGCTTGACCCCTTTGTCTTCTTTCCGAATATTGGAAAACTGCTATCATTTCACCTTTAACCTTTCCGTTTGATAGGCTAGCTAGACATACCCAGTTCCTGCAACCGTTCCTCATATGTTTGAGCCTCCAGTCCCCTCATCCTCTTTGTTGCTCTTCTCTGCACTCTTTCCAGAGTCTCCACGTCTTTTTTCTATGGTGGTGACCAGAATTAGGCACAGTTTTCTCATCAGAGTGATATAAAGCAGTATTCTCACTGAACGTGATCTTGAAACGATCCCTTTGCTGACTGCATTAAGTGGCGATATGATATGTGGTATGCATTAGTTTATTTCGCAGCTGCAGCACATTGCTGGCTCATACTTCAGTTCCTCTGTTAGTTTCATGTATTTGCATGTTACTCCCACATAAGTAAACTTGACAGTTGCTTGAATGTTGGTCTATTTCACATAACATGTTAGATAGCCATTTGTCTGAAATGGTATAAGGTTCCTGCCCACGCAGGGGGTTGGACTAGAAGACCTACAAGGTCCCTTCCAACTCTGCTATTGTATTGTATTGTATTGTAACATGCTAAGACGATATTTGGAGGTCATCAACACAGTACAGATTGCTTTTATGTGCATAGATTTCTTCCCAGTGCATGCTAGTGGTGTTGTTTTAGCCCACCAGCAGAGCTGCTGGCAGATTCGGACAGTGAGGAGGTTGGGGAGGAACCTGGGCCAGTCCTGGAGTCTGGGGAAGGCTCTGAAGAGGGCTCTGTGTCAGAGGCAGAGAGGGAGCCAGGGCCATCTGACAGTCATCAGCTGCCTTTGGAGTCAGACATCGGTGAGGCAGATGAACAATACAATACAATAGCAGAGTTGGAAGGGACCTTGTAGGTCTTCTAGTCCAACCCCCTGCATGGGCAGGAGCCTTATACCATTTCAGACAAATGGCTATCTAACATCTTTTTAAAGACTTCCAGGGTTGGGGTATTCACAACTTCTGGAGGCAAGCTGTTCCAGAGGTTAATTGTTCTAACTGTCAAGAAATTTCTCCTTAGTTCTAAGTTGCTTCTCTCCTTGATTAGTTTCCACCCATTGCTTCTTGTCCTGCCCCCAGGTGCCTTGGAGAATAGTTTGACTCCCTCTTCTTTGTGGCACCCTCTGAGATATCGGAACACTGCTATCATGTCTCCCCTGGTCCTTCTCTTCATCAAACTAGACATACCCAGCTCCTGCAACCGTTCTTCATATGTTTTAGCCTCCAGTCCCCTAATCACCTTGGTTGCTCTTCTCTGCACTCTTTCCAGAGTCTCCACGTCTTTTCTATATCGTGGCGACCAAAACTGTATGCAGTATTCCAAGTGTGGCCTTACCAAGGCCTTATAAAGTGGTATTAACACTTCACGTGATCTAGATTCTCTCCCTCTGTTTATGCAGCCTAGAACTGTGTTGGCTTTTCTGGCAGCTGCTGCACACTGCTGGCTCATATTTAAATGGTTGTCCACTAAGATTCCTAGATCCCTCTCACAGTTGCTACTATTGAGCAAGGTACCACCTATACTGTACCTGTGCATTTTGTTTTTCTTGCCTAAATGTAGAACCTTACTTTTTTCACAATTGAATGTAATTTTATTAGATAGTGCCCAATGTTCAAGTCTGTCAAGATCCTTCTGTATCTTAAGCCTATCAGCTGGAGCCTCTTTCCAGTGTGTGCATGCGCAGAGCTGCCAGAAGAAAAGAACAGCTAAGGAACAAGAGGCGACTCGGGAGTAAAGCCACAAGTGGACGCTGAATGGCCCCTCCCAGAAGAAATGAAGCGGAGCGAAAGGGGAGTGGAGTTTGCAGGAGACAATCAGTTCGCTTAATTACTGCGAAGATTTGTGCGTGACTCTCAGAGACTCCTTGCCAAGTATTTTCTTGTACAGTGTTGTGTTTGGAAGCTATCAGCCTGGCAACTCTCCAAGCCTGATGAGGTCTGTGGTTGTCAATGCACCCTTGAAAGACTCTTTGCTGGATGTGAAGGAGAGGAATTCACATAAGCTTAATAAAAAGGGGTTTTGTCGGGGCAAAGAGTCTTCTTCGTGAATTTGGGAAGCCTCGGTCAGAACAGGTATGCAGAAGAGTGTTCAAAGGAATAAGGAAGTCAGAGTACGGCATAACAATTCCAGGCCTATCCCTGTTCTATACACACAGACAGGTACAAAGGGGTGGGGCCTGAATGAGAATGTCACGCCTATTTTGATCCCCACCCTGCCAAAATGCCACTGTTTCCTGTTAAAGTGGTGTCCAACCTTGGCAACTTTAAGTATTGTGGACTTCAATTCCTAGAATTCCCCAGCCAGCAAGGCTGGCTGGGAAATTCTGGGAATTGAAATCCACATATCTTAAAGTTGTCAAAATTGGCCAACCCTGTATTAAAAACACAAACCAGAGACCGGCATTCATTGTGCAATCAAGACATAAAAGATAACTTAATAATGAAAGAAGATTAAGAAGATAGAAATAAATACAGACAGAAAGACAGATAGATAGATACAGATAGATGATAGGTAGATAGATAGATAGATAGATAGATAGATAGATAGATAGATAGATAGATAGATAGATAGATAGATAGATAGATAGATAGATAGATAGATAGATAGATAGAAAGATAGATAGATAGATAGATAGATAGATAGATAGATAGATAGATAGATATGATAGGTAGATAGATAGATAGATAGATAGATAGATAGATAGATAGATAGATAGATAGATAGATAGATAGATAGATAGATAGATAGACAGACAGACAGACAGAGGCAGAGACAGAAGCAGAGATACCTACCTACCTACCTACCTACCTACCTACCTATTTACATACATACATACATACATACATACATACTGCAAGTAATATTACTATTGGAATGTACATGACTATCGATTAAAATGTACAGAGTGATAAATATATGGAGCGTTATAATACAACTATGAGAATAATGGTTGTAACTATGACGTACAACATTATGTGCAGTATGTAAAAGAGACTATACTGTATGCCTATGAAAATAATGGTTACAATCAGGATGTATAATACTAGGTATATTTAAAGAGGATTTAGCCAATACACCATTATTTCCAAAACTGGAAATGTGATGTATTATAAAGGAAAATGTATAATAAAAATATATTTTTAAAAAAGACATAAAAGATACTCACCACATAACTCCTTAGTATCCACGTTACTTGAAAGGAAGGGAAAGAAGAAACAGATAAGAATGAGAATGCGGGGAGGGTGGGGGGAGAGAGGGGCAAGGTAAAACATTTTTACTCCAAGCAATTCACCACCAGTTAAGCAGAAAGAATGTGCGAATGCATCGGAAAGTGTTTCATCAATGCTGCTGTCTTTGAGACCAAGGATTCAAAAGTCACACGCCAGGACTTTCTCAGAGAACAAGTGTTCCTAAACTGGTTTTAAAAGATTTTATAGGGGATAGGAGCACAACGGAATCTTCTCTCTGCTTAACAAACTTGCTGAATAGCAAGAGAATTAATTAAACTCTTTCTTGTGTGGGTAACGCTTGCCACAATATTGCTAGAGATATACAGGTAGTACACTCGAGTTACGACCACAATCGAGCCCAAAATTCCTGTTGTTCAATGCAACATTTGTTAAGGGAGTTTTGCCACATATTATGATGTTTCTGGTCGGTAAAATGAGGACCAGGGGTGGGTTCCTGCCAGTTCTAACCTCTCCTATAGAAGAGGTTCCACAAATCTACAGGGCCATTGAGAACCAGTTCCAGCTCCCTCCCCTCGCCCGTCCGCCCATCATCCAGAGGAAGAGCGAGAGGAGGAATTCTGGGAGTTGAAGTCCACAAGTCTTAAAGCTGTCAAGTTTGAACACCCCTGGGGGGGGGGTTTCTAAAGAGTGAGGGGCGCAAGGGTCTTGTAACTTGACAGTTTTAAGACTTGCGTGCTTCAAATGCCAGAGTTCCTGAGCCAACATGATTGGAGGAGGAATTCTGGGAATTGAAGTCCACAAGTCTTAAAGCTGTCAAGTTTGAACACCCCTGGGGTTTTATTTTCTAAAGGGTGAGGGGTGCAAGGGTCTTGTAACTTGACAGCTTTAAGACTCGCGTGCTTCAAATGCCAGAGTTTCTGAGCCAACATTTGGGTTGCTAAGCAAGAGTGTTGTTAAGTGAGTTAAGTGAGGTCACATGGCTGGTAAGCCACTCCCACCCGGTCACAAGGCTGGCAAGCCACTCCCACCTGGTCACAAGGCCGGCAAGCCACTCCCATAAAGCAGACCACACCCAGAGAAGAGGTTCTAAAATTCTTTGAAACCCACCACTGATGAGGACCCAGGTTGTTGGGGGCAATAGGGTGACTCTGTAAACTGCCCAGAGAGGGCTAGAAAGCACCATGAGATGGTATATAAGTCTAAGTGCTATTGCTATACAAGAGCCCTGGTGGCTAGAGTGCAGTATTGCAGGCTAACACTGCTGACTGCCAGCAGTTCGATCCTGACTGGCTCAAGGTTGACTCAGAACTTCCATCCTTCCGAAGTGGGTAAAATGAGGCCCCAGATTGTTGGGGGCAAATAGGCTGACTCTGTAAACCGCTTAGAGAGGGCGGTAAAGCAGTATATAAGTTTAAATGCTATCGCTATTGTTAGCTGGATGTTTATGATCTCCTTATTCAGTCTGCTGCTTTGATTGTTTATTTCTGTTTTAGAGTTACAAGCGTATTGTGTGTTAATCTTATATTTTAATGCTTTTACAAATTTAGCTGGCTTGGTCATCATCTCCCTCATATGAAGTTCTACACCCCCCACCCCCAAAACAAGCCCACCCAACTGTTTCACTTGGCACTCGAGTTGAGATAAGGAGAGGCTCTTTATCAGCTCACTCCCCGAGGAGCCAATTTTCACCTCCCTTCGCTGGTGTTTTTACACAATCTTTTATCCCCGATAAGGCTTACAATGCTGCCTGTGATTGACAGCTGTGTCTTGCTCAGTAACTTCCACTCCATCTGCCCTTAAAAAGAAAAAGAAAAAACGAAGAAGGGGACAAAACCCTAAAATGCTCAGTCATGGTTATCTGCGGGACCGTATCCTACCTCATACATCCCTTCGTCCGATTCGCTCCCATAGAGAGGGACGTCTCCGGGTGCCGTCCACCGGACAATGCCGGCTGGTGACGCCCAGGGGAAGGGCCTTCTCTGTGGCGGGCCCAACCCTCTGGAACGACCTACCCCCCGAACTTAGGACTATCACGGACCTCCACTCCTTCTGCCAACATTCGAGTGAGGTGCACTCGAAAGCTACAGCTAGTCCAGAATGCAGCCGCGCGGGTGATTACGGGAGCCTCTAGATGCTCCCACATAACACCGATCCTGCGCGAGCTGCACTGGCTTCCTGTGGTCTTTCGGGTGCGCTTCAAGGTCTTGACGACCATCTTCAAAGCGCTCCATGGCTCGGGACCTAGTTACATGCGAGACCGTCTCCTGCCCCATACATCTCTTAGATCGATACGCTCCCACAGAGAGGGCCTTCTCCGGGGGCCATCGGCTGGACAATGCTGGCTGGCGACACTCAGGGGAAGGGCCTTCTCTGTGGCGGGCCCTGCCCTGTGGAACGACCTACCCCCTGAACTCCGCACTATCACCGACCTCCGCATCTTCCACCGTTGTTTAAAAACACACTTATTTCATCAAGCCGGCCTAACATAGCCTCTGCTGGGACTAATATTAGACAGTTTTAAATGGGGGATTTTAATTTGGTTTTTAGTGCAGGTTTTGTGTTATTTAATAGCTTTTTAAATTTATGTATTTTGTATTATCTTTGTATGCTGTTTTAAATTCCTGTGCGCCGCCCTGGGTCCTGTTGGAGAAGGGCGGGATATAAATTGAATAAAATAAAATAAACATTTGAAGACACATCTCTTCTATCTTGCCGGCCTGGTCTAATCCTCACAACCACGTTTGTAGACTGAATTTTAAATTGTTTTAATTGGATTTTAAATGGGTTAATAGTATTAGGGAATTTTTAGCACAGGGCATTTCGTATTTAATTGGATTTTAGCTTTAAATTATATATATTATTGCTATGTTTTGTATTTCCTGTTTTAATCTCCTGTGCACCGCCCTGAGTCCCTCTGGGGAGATAGGCGCGGTTATATAAATGTAATAAAATAAAATAAATAAATAAAAATGTCACCTTCAAGTTCTTTTTCAGCTTTGACTCTTTGTCCAGCTGTTACAAAGGAGGAGGAAAAGGAGAATGGTCGCGCAATTGGCAACTCCAAATCTCAACTCACAAATGCTCTGCTTTACACATCGGCAACAAAAATCAGACCACCAAGTGGATACGACCTTGTAGATAACTCCCATTCTGTCCAGGACCTTGGAGTACTCATCTCAAATGAGTTTGCATTTTTTTTTGGAAAAAGCAAACTCATTGCTTGGGATCATTAGGAAGGGTATAGAAAATAAGTCAGCAAGTGTCATTTTGCCTCTTTATAAATCTTTGGTGAGGCCCCATCTGGAGTATTGTGTACAGTTCTGGCCACCATACCTTCAGAAGGAGATTATGGAAATGGAAAAGGTGCAGAGGAGGGCAACCAGAATGATTAGGGGGCTGGAACACCTTCCTTACCATCTGAGGCTGCAACGGCTGGGCCTCTTCACTCTAGAACGACGGCGCCTGAGAGGTGACCTGATTGAAGTCTATAAAATCATGCACGGTGTGGACAAAGTAGAAAAGGAAAAACTGTTTTCCCTATCGCACAACACTAGAACTAGGGGGCACTCCATGAAACTTTTGGAAGCTAGACCTCAAACAAATAAGAGGAAGGACTTTTTCACCCAGAGGATCCCTGGTCTATGGAACTCCCTGCCAGAAGAAGTGGTGAGAGCTGTCAGCCTCGACACCTTTAAGAAAGGATGAGAGGAGTTCATGGAGAACAAGGGTATCCATGGCTATCATTATGGATGCCTAAGGACACCTTCCGGGATGGAGAGATAGGCAGGATATTTCTCAATGCCATTTGCAGGGAATCATAAGCAGGTGAAGACATCTGCTTGGGAAGACCCTGAAGCCAATGGGGAGCCACTGTGTGAGACAGAATGCTGGACCGGATGGGCTGTGGCCTGTTCCAGCAAGGCTGTTCTTATGTTCTTATGTTGTAAGTGCCCGAGCTCACTGTAACAGCATTGCCAAAAAAGGCATTAAGAGTTGTTAACCTAATTTTGTGAAGCTTCTTCTCCAGTAACACTGTATTGCTAATTATGGCATACAAAACCTTTGCCAGACCAATCCTCGGATACAGCTCATCTGCCTGGAATCCACACTGCATATCAGACATTAATACGATCGAGCGGGTCCAGAGGTAATTCACGAGAAGAGTCCTCCACTCCTCTGCTCACAATAGAATCCCTTCTGCCACCAGGCTCGAAATTTTGGACTTGAATGACCTAGAACTACACCGCCTATGGTCTGACCTAACCCTAGTACACAAAATTGCCTGCTTCAACGTCCTACCTGTCAAGGACTTCTTCAGCTTCAACCCCAGTAATACACGGGCAAACAATCGATACAAACTCAAGGTCAACCTCTCCAAATTCGATTGCAGAAAATAGGACTTCAGCAATAGAGGGCTCAACACCTGGAATGCCCTACCTGACTCGGTTGTTACATCCTCAACCCCCCCACAGCTTCAACCTTAAACTATCCACCATGGACCTCACCTCATTCCTAAGAGGTCTGTAAAGGGGGTGTCCATAAGCACACCTGCATGCCTTCCATCCCTGTCCTACTGCCCCCATTTATTTGCCCCCATTTCCCGTGTTCATGTCCATGTTTATACTTGTATCTGTTACCTTATTCATGCTTGATGAAAGAAAGGAAGGAAGGAAGGAAAGAAAGAAAGAAAGAAAGAAAGACAGAAAGAAAGACAGAAAGACAGAAAGAAAGACAGAAAGAAAGACAGACAGACAGGCTTTGGAAAGCTCACTTTTCACGAGCAAATTCTATTCCCCTGCTAAAATGTTATTGAAATGCTGAAGTAGGAAAAGGTACCTCCATACCTAAATCAATCAATCTAACCTACTTAGCCAGAACGGCTTCAAACCACAAAAGGAGAAGGAACGGCTTCATCAAATTCTTCAACAAAATGACAAGCTGAAACAGCAATCCATAACAGCAGAAGACGGGATACGACGCGCTGAAGAACAGAAATAATTCCAGAAAAATGGAGAATATCCTGGTCGGCCCACCTGGCTGCAAATTCTAACTAGTGAATTTTTTTTCTTATTGTTTTTTTTTTAATTGATTGATTTATTGAGAGATTTTTTTAGCATATGGCATACATAGCCAAGAAAGCCTACAGTGCTTTTTATTATAGAGTAGGGCAGGAGTCTGCAAAGTCGGCTCTTTTAAGACTGGTGGACTTCAACTCCCAGAATTCCCCAGCCAGCTAGGCTGGCTGGGGAATTCTGGGAGTTGAAGTCCACCAGTCTTAAAAGAGCCGACTTTGCAGACCCCTGGAGTAGGGTCAATAAGAGGGACGCGGTGGCTCAGTGGCTAAGATGCTGAGCATGTCGATCAGAAAGGTCAGCAGTTCGGTGGTTCGAATCCCTAGTGCCATGTAACAGAGTGAGCTCCTGTTACTTGTCCCAGCTTCTGCCAACCTAGCAGTTCAAAAGCACGTTAAAAATGCAAGTAGAAAAATAGTCTTTGGTGGGAAGGGAACAGCGTTCCATGTGCCTTCGGCGTTGAGTCATACCGGCCACATGACCCCGGAGACGTCTTCGGACAGCGCTGGCTCTTCGGCTTTGAAACGGAGATGAGCCCCGCCCCTTAGAGTCAGAAACGACTAGCCCAGATGTGCAAGGGGAACCTTTACCTTACTATTAGTATCAATGAAGGCTAATATTTATAGTTCAGGGTTGAAATGACTCTCTCTGCTGCTGTTCTCTGTGCTTGGTTGTTTTCTGGCAGCCATGTGATTACCCAAATTAAGTAACATCATCAGTGCACTGAGGATGCCACCTAGTTTGGTAATGAAAGATTTAGAGATTCCTAAAGATACCTAAGAATATGATTCTATTTATTAGGATAGTGGTCCAGATACTATAGATTTATGCAGGACTGACGCATTCTCTATTTTTTCAATTTTTCCTAGAAATAGAAAATGCCCCATTTTGGCTTAGACCAAAATAGCGCATTTGGAATATCTTTCCTTATGGTTGCAAGAAGTGATTTTTCTGCACGGTGCATTGGAATTGCATTCTTTAGCTTGCCAATCAAAATGTTCATCCACAGTCACTTTTTTTAAAGAACTAAATAAAAATTATGCCACCTCTTTTCTGCATCTGGAACACGTTTTGGCTTTTTTTGTTTGTACCCATGGGATCAATTCTACTTACAAGAAGAAAGGAAAGTCAACATTAATCACGACTTGATAAGGTACGGAGATGTCTAATTCATTTTTAAAAGACTACCTCTCCTTCAAGGCTCCTAGAATGGTTTGCTTGTGGAACAGTCTCTATTCTTACACTTATAATACAATAGCAGAGTTGGAAGGGACCTTGGAAGTCTTCTAGTCCAACCCCCTGCCAAGGCAGGAAGCCCTATACTATTTCAGACAAATGGCTATCCAACATCTTCTTAAAGACTTCCAGGGTTGGGGCATTCACAACTTCCAGAGACAAGCTGTTCCACTGTTAGGAAATTTCTCCTCAGTTCTAAGTTTCTTCTCTCCTTGATTAGTTTCCACCCATTGCTTCTTGTCCTGCCCCCAGGTGCTTTGGAGAATAGTTTGACTCCCTCTTCTTTGTGGCAACCCTTGAGATATTGGAAGACTGCTATCATGTCTCCCCTGGTTTTTCTTTTCATCAAACTAAACCTACCCAGTTCCTGCAACCGTTCCTCGTATGTTTTAGCCTCCAGTCCCCTGATCCTCTTTGTTGCTCTTCTCTGCACTCTTTCTAGAGTCTCCACATCTTTTCTACATCGTGGTGATCAAAACTGAATGCAGTATTCCAAGTCTGGCCTTCCCAAGGCCTTAAAAGTGGTATTAACCCTTCACGTGATCTTGATTCTCTCTCTCTGTTGATGCAGCCTAGAACTGTGTTGGCTTTTTTGGCAGCTGCTGCACACGGCTGTCTCCTATTAAAATGGTTGTCCACTAGGACTCCAAGATCCCTCTCACAGTTGCTACTATTGAGCAAGGTACAACCTATATTGTACCCGTGCATTTGGTTTTTCTTGCCTAAATATAGTACCTTACTTTTTTCACAATTGAATTTCATTTTGTTAGATAGTGCCCAATGTTCAGGTTTGTCAAGATCCTTCTGTATCTTAAGCCTCTCTTCTGGAGTGTTGGCTATTCCTGCCAGCTTGGTGTCATCTGCAAATATGATGAGTTCCCCATTTATTCCCTCATCCAAATCATTGATGAAGATGTTGAAGAGTCCTGGGCCTAAAACAGAGCCTTGGGGGACTCCACTGCATACTTCCCTCCATGGAGATGCAGTTCCATTGAGGACTATACGTTGAGTGCGAAGAAGTCAAACACACAAGGAAAAAGAGATAGTAAAGGCAGAGGATTAAAATAAACTCAGATATCAGTTATTGTGGCCCATCATCCTTTCCAACCACATACGAATTTTTGCCCGAATTTTTTTTTGCCTCTGCACATGTCCATCACATATGATAATATGATCCCAGCATCTGGTGACACTTGGTTGATTTATCTTTAAACAATTTTTGCCCATCTTTCTGGTGACATATGCCTTCCCTAAAACATTCTATACAAATTCTCTTTATATACGCTGCTGCCTATTTCTTATGTATCAAAAGGCAGGCAAAACAAAGAACATCCTTTGAGCCTTTACAAAAGCAGGAAGAAAATTGAGCGAAAGGCTTAAAAGCACCCCAAGAAAAACGGAGAAAGACAGAAGCTTCTGTTATAGGAAAATAAAACTTTTGGAAAAATGAGAGGGAAAAATGGAGACGCATCCGGAACTGTCCATGGTACTGGAATTCAGATTGACTTGGTGCAACCTTTGGAAGAGTTATTTCTCAATCTTGGGCATTTTAAGATGTGCAGACTTCAAGGCCGCACATCTTAAAGTATCCTGGGAATTGAGAGCCACATAATGCGAACTTCCTAATGGTGAGAAATACTACTTTAGAAAAAGAAGCATCGAAAAGCCTCACTTCCTTCCTCTTTGATTTTCCATTCTCCTTCCTGGAATGGTTCTCGAAAGTTGGGTCAACTTACAGTTTGGTCTAACACAGGTTGATTATAGAAGCCGCAGAAGAGGAAGTTTGAAATAACTGCAAGGAGATTTATTTATTTTTTTCTCAAATATTACCAATGTTGAAGCAAGAAAACGGGCCATTGGCTTTGGACTGAGGAAATGAGGTTTCCTAGGACGTGAATTTGGTTCCGAGTCTCACTGTTTCAAGCTACACAATCAATGTTCAGAGAGATGATAGGACCTGCATCGCAGCATTTAAAGGCCAATAATTCTTGAGTCTTTTTTGAGACCAAGACTTCTGCACTTGGGCAGGTTGGAATTAGAATTCAGCAATTAAAATAAATATTGCCCCTGTTTTGTGATTTGTGGTAGTCACCTCTTTCAAGCCAAGATCTTTTAAGTTGATTTTAGAATAGCTCTCTCTCTCTCTCTCTCTCTCTCTCTCTCTCTCTCTCTCTCTCTCTCTCGCTCTCTCTCTCTCGCTCTCTCCCTCCCTCCCTCCCTCCCCCCCTCTCTCTGTGTGTTCCAGCAAAACTCTGGAATGCCTTGAGCAATTACAACCAAACTTGGTACACTGATGACTTACTCTCTGGAAACAAATAATGTAGGGGTAAGACCCCTCAGGGTGTGTGTTCTGTTAAGATACAGCCTGCTGTGCCTTCAAATGGCTTCTACTCTACAGTGCAGAGGAGTCGCCATGATAAAGGCTGCACCTTTAGTTTTAATTCGAGGGATTTTAATCGATTTTAGCACAGGGTAGGAATTTAATATGCGCTTCAAGGTTTTGACAACTATCTTTAAAGCGCTCCATGGCTCGGGGCCTAGTTATATGCGAGACCGCCTCCTGCCCCATACATCCCTTAGACTGATACGCTCCCACAGAGAGGGCCTTCTCAGGGTGCCGTCGGCCGGACAATGCCGACTGGCGACATCCAGGGGAAGAGCCTTCTCTGTGGCGGGCCCTACCCTCTGGAACGACCTGCCCCCCGAACTACGTACCATCACCGACCTCCGCCTCTTCCGCCAATGTCTCAAGACATATTTGTTTCAACAAGCCGGCCTAGCCTAACCTCCCATGGGGACTTTTAGGTAGTTTTAAATTGGGTTTTTAAAATTTGGTTTTAGCGCAGGATAGGTTTATTTAATAGTCTTTTAAATTATATTTATTGTATTTTGTATGTTTTTTAAATTTCCTGTGCGCCGCCCTTGGGTCCTCTGTGGAGAAGGGCGGGATACAAATTTAAATAAATAAATAAAATAAATAAATAAATAATATGTTTTTAAATTTTGTATTTTGATATTTGTTATGTTTTAAATTTCCTGTGCCCCGCCCTGGTTCCTTTTAGGAGAAGGTGCGGGGTATAAATCTAAATAAAATAAAATAAAATAAAATAAATAAACAGTACTCCACAAGGGGGAAAATCCAACATTAGAAATTACGTTTGGTCTGGACCAAACGTATAAATAAATAAATACCCTATAAATAAATACCCAGACAATGCCAGGTTATCAGCTGGTTCAGTATACAATAATAAATGAACAGATCAGACCATTTTCTAAGAGAAAGTGAGCCATTTCAGACAGCTGAGTTTCAAAAAGATGAGATACGTTGATGCCCTATTGATACAAGAGATGAATCAGAATGATTTGCAAGACACTGTTTGAAGTCTCAGAGAAGACTTAAAAGATGATAATTAGTTCTAGCAAGCTGATGATTAATTCAACAGGAAATCACTACGGTTTTGAGTTCTGTTGTTAAGTAGACTTCGGCCCAACCTTTGTTGAATACGATATGGAGGAAATGTATTGAGGCTAAAGAAATACAGAATAACAGAGTTGGAAGGGACCTTGTAGATCATCTAGTCCAACCCCCTCAGCCCAAGCAGGGGCCCCTACATCATTTCTGACAGAGGGCAGTCCAGTCTGTTCTTGAAAGCTTCCAGTGATGAAGTTCTCACAACTTCTGAAGGCAACTTCTCTTCCAGGGGTTGATGGTTCTCACTATCAGAATTTTTTTCCTTATTTCTAGGTTGAATCTCTCCATGGTCAGTGGATACACAGCCATCATTTCCAAGCTGGATGTATTAAATGACAACTTCAATAATTCTGGATAAGGGAATAAGTGAGGGGGGACCCAAAATGAAATCCACTTGCTACATTATCCTTTAATTCAGGGTCCCCAACCCCCGGGTGCTGTTCTGTGGCTTGATAGTAAGCGGGCTGGAGTGAGCGGCGGAGAGAGTAGAGCAACTTTTAGGAAAGTGTAGCAAACGCTCCGCTATCCTGGCGGCTGGCTGGGGCGCTCCCCGGGGGCAGGACGGGGGCAACAGCCTGCATTGGGGGCTTCGGGGCACCACCCGGCCTTGCGGGGGGGAAGGGGCTGCCAGGCCCTCCTGCCCGGGACCCAGCCCATCCTTCCCTGCCCCAGCCGAGGATCCTTCGCCCGGGACCCCTGGCAGCTTTCCCGCCCAGTTGCACACAATTGGGTCACGTTACCACGAGATGCAGGTTCCCGCCTCGGGTTCCACGTGACTGGTGAACGCACGTGTGGCCCACGTGATTCGACTCACCCGCTGGAGGCTCCCAATGGTCCGCGGAATTTTTTTTACATGAAACCAGTCCGTGGTGCCAAAAAGGTTGGGGACTCCTGATTTAATTTATCAGCTACTGTAGGAGATGGCCAGCTTGAGCCTGAGGGATGGGTCAAACGTGTCATAAGCCAGGAGTCTATTCGTTCCCACAAGAGATCTAAGACCAGTGCATGAGTGGGAAATGATTTATAATAATAATAATAATAATAATAATAATAATTTATTACATTTATAAACCACCCCCTCTCCCCGAAGGGACTCGGGGCGGTGTACAGGAAAATTTAAAAAGCATCTAAAAACATACAATACATACAAAGTTAAAAATGAATTAAATTACCCTGTACTAAAATTTAAGAACATTAAAATTGCAACCCATTAAAACCAAATAGACAATTTGAAAATACAGACTGGGGCGAGAAGCATAAATTAGGCCAAGCCGGCCTGATGGAACAAATAGGTTTTTACTTTTTGGCGGAAAGCACGGAGGTCTGTGGTCGTTCTAATATCTGGGGGTAGGTCGTTCCAGAGGGTCAGGCCCATCACAGAGAAGGCCCTTCCCCTGGGCGTCGCCCGCTGGCATTGCCTAGTGGACGGCACCCGGAGAAGTCCCTCTCTGTGTGAGCGAATCGGCCGAAGGGATGTATGGGGCAGGATGCGATCCCGCAAATAACTAGGTCCTGTGCCATGGAGCGCTTTAAAGATGATAATCAACACCTTGAAACACATTTATCTTTTATCTATCTATCTATTGATGATTTATCGATTTATCTATCCTCTAAGATCCTGTATGCAACAGGAAAAGGGATTTTTTTGAAACAATACCAGAATTGTGATTCCAGAAGGTTTCAAGCTATAACTTACAAAACTAAGTAGCTTAATTGTCTGTTTTATTTCGGGTGGGTTTTTTTTTAGTTTAGGGTTTTATTTTTCTTTTGTAACTGAATTATCAGCATTTTTAAATATAGAATACCAAAAGCTAATTCTCTAGCGAGGGTGGGTGAGATCGGCACTATATAAAACCTAAGACAGGGAAAGGTTTTCTGTTATCAACTTTATTTTTAGACTGACAATGGCTGTGATGTAACTGAGACTCGGAAGGAAGATAAACACACAATGATTTGTTGCCACGGGCAACAATATTGGGAAAGTAACATAAAAAAAAAAAGATTGCTGCCTGGGAAATTTGTGTCCCTCATATTTTAATTTCTTGTAATGTATCTCCTAGCACATAATAATAATAATAATAATAATAATAATAATAATAATAATAATAATAATAATAATAATAATAATAATAATAATAATAATAATAATAATAATTTTATTTATAGACCGCCTCCTCTCCCCAAAGGGACTCGGAGCGGTGCACAGGGAAGTTAAAAAAGCAAATATAAAATACATAAATAGTTAAAATAAGAATTAAACAAATTATTCCTGCGCTAAAACCCACTATACTAAAACTAAACTACACCCCCCTAAAAACCCAGTTAAAAACGGAAGACTAACCTAGGCCGGCCAAGCAGAAAAAGTGTGTTTTCAATTTTTGACGGAAGGAGCGGAGGTCCGTAGTTGTTCTAATTTCGGGGGGAAGGTCGTTCCAGAGGGTCGGGCCCGCCACAGAGAAGACCCTTCCCCTGGGCGTCGCCCGCTGGCAATAGCCTAGTGGACGGCACCCGGAGAAGTCCCTCTCTATGGGAGCGGATCGGCCGCAGGGATGTATGGGGCAGAATCCGATCCCGCAGATAGCTAGGTCCCGTGCCATGGAGCGCTTTAAAGATGATACCGTAACTAACACACCCCTCCCCCCGGGCTCTCTGCATTATAATCGGTCAAGATACTTAAAAAGCTTTTTTTTTTAAATAATTTTTATTAGTTTTAACATTTTATAAAAGGAAAGGGGTAGGTAAGGTGTTTTAACAATATTTTAGAGCTTCCACATCGGGGTTGGTGACCGCCTCCGAGTCTTTTTAAGATACTTAAAAAGTTAATTCTTTTACAATTTGCGCCTTAATTAATATTTTCGACCGCAATTCTTATAGGCACCTGGTACGATAGATGATTTATGGTTTATGGTTTATTAAATTTGCATACCGCCCTTCTCCCTTGCGGGACTCAGGGCAGTGAACAGGCATCAATAAAAACATATAAGAACATCAATAAATCACATACTTTAAAATAATATTAAATTAAATTAGGGCCCGTTCTCAAATCCAAGTTGAATAAAACCAATTTAAAATAACCAATTAAGAGCTAGTAAACCAGGCCGGCCACACGGAATAAGTGCGTTTTCAAAGCCCGACGGAAGAAGCGCAGGTCGGTGATCGTACCTAGGTCGGGGGGGGGGGGTAGGTCGTTCCAGAGGGCAGGGGCTGCCACAGAGAAGGCTCTCCCCCTGGGGGTCGCCAGGCAGCATTGTTTGGCCGACGGCACCCTGAGGAGGCCTAATCTGTGGGAGCGGACTGGTCGGTGGGAGGTATTTGGTAGCAGGAGGCGGTCTTGCAAGTAACCAGGTGTGTTAGTTTATTTATACTTTCACTAGCTGGATACCTGTGTTTTGCAATTTTGGGTCAGAACGGAATGGGTCTACCAAAATGCAACGTTTCTGCATAGGCTGAGATTTACGCTCTCTGGTTTGCAAGCTGGCGGGATGCTTCATTGCTTTTGACCGCATGGCGCGCAGCTCTGACAGCAGCCCCCGCAAAACTGTGAAGGGTGGATCCAAGTGTAAAATCTCTGGTGTGGGCTGTTTAGTTCACCTGTGATCAATTCTAAAGGTACTGTAGATAAAGGTTTTTAAAAATCCCCCTTTTTAGCTGTGTCTGGCTTTGGGGATGGGCGCTCATTTCTGTCTCTTGGCCGAGAGAGTCAGTTTTGTCTGGAGACACGTCTATGGTCATGTGGTTGGCATGAGTGAAGGCAAACTCATTGCTAGGGATCCTTAGGAAGAGTATAGAAAATAAGTCAGCAAGTGTCATTTTTCCTCTTTATAAATCTATGGTGAGGCCCCATCTGGAGTATTGTGTCCAGTTCTGGTCCCCATACCTTCAGAAGGGTATTATGGAAATGGAAAAGGTGCAGAGGAGGGCAACCAGAAGGATTAGGAGGTTGGAACACCTTCCTTACCATCTGAGGCTGCAACGGCTGAGCCTCTTCACTCTAGAACGACAGCGCCTGAGAGGGGACCTGATTGAAGTCTATAAAATCATGCACGGTGTGGACAAAATAGAAAAGGAAAAAACTGTTTTCCCTATCGCACAACACTAAAACTAGGGGGCACTTCATGAAACCTTTGGAAGCTAGACCTCAAACAAATAAAAGGAAGTACTTCTTCACCCAGAGGATCACTGGTCTATGGAACTCCCTGCCAGAAGAAGTGGTGACAGCTGTCAGCCTCGACACCTTTAAGAAAGGATTAGAGGAGTTCATGGAGAACAAGGGTATCAATGGCTATCATGATGGACGCCTAAGGACACCCTCTGGGATGGAGAGATAGGCAGGATATCTCTCAATGCCATTTGCAGGGAATCATAAGCAGGTGAAGACATCTGCTTGGGAAGACCCTGAAGCCAATGGGGAGCCACTGTGGGAGACAGAAGGCTGGACTGGATGGGCTGTGGCCTGTTCCAGCAAGGCTGTTCTTATGTTCTTATGTTCTTATGACTATACATTGAAGCACAGTGCTCTGACCGAGGCTTCCCAAGAGCATAAAGCAAACTCCTGGTCCTGACACAAAACCCCCTTTTATTAATTGACTGTGAATTCTGCTCATTCACATCCAGCAAAGTCTTTCAAGGGAGGATTTACGGTCACAGACCTTATCTGGCTTGGAGAGCTGCCAGGCCGAGATCTGCAAAACGTGGCCAGGAGTCTCTGACAGTCACGAACCAATGAAACGAACTAATGGGCTCCTGCAAACGCTATTCCCCTTTTGCTCCTCTTTTATTTCCTCGGGGATGGGCCATACATCGTCCACTTGTGGCCTTACTCCCAAGTCGACCCCTGTTCTTTAGCTCTTCCCTTCATCTGGCAGCTCTGTGCATGCGCACACTGGGAAAAGGCTCCAGCTGTTCGTCTGCCTCACGGATGTCTGACTCTGAAGGCAGCTGATAACTGTCAGATGGCTCTGGCCCCCTCTCTGCCTCCCACACAGAGCCCTCATCCGAGCCTTCCCCAGACTCCAGGACTGGCCCAGCTTCCTCCCCAACCCTCCTCACTGTCCGAATCTGCTGCCACCTACACTGGCAGGCCACAACACACATGGAACCGTCTATTTCCCAACCAAACTGGTACCTATTTATGTACTCGCCTTTGCACACTTTTAAACTGCCAGGAGTTGGAGCTCATCCCATCACACAAGCTCCAACCTGGGGTGTCAGCTTTCTAGCCGGCAATCTCCTTATCTTTAGCTGCTGAGCCATTCTACAGATAGTGCTGTCAAATCAGGCTTGATCCCAGCTGACAATTGAGATAAACGCTCACCCAGCTTGACCAGCCTCCAGCAATCATGTTGTTCCTTCCTGTAATCTTTGATCCACTATCTAAAACCCTCGTTTCTCTAATCCAGTGTTTCTTATCGCCGGCAACTATCAGACGGGTGGACTTCAACTCTTGGAATTGTGGAGTCCTTGGTGCTCTCTGAGCTCGGTTGTTTTCGTTCAGACGTTCGGCGTGAAATGTGTGAAAACCACCAAGTTTAGAGAGCACCAACGAATTCAACCTTGAATTATCCAAAGATTCACTTCTGTTACCCCCAGAATTCCTCAACCGGTTGAAGTCCACACATCTCAAGGATGCCAACCACTGAGAAACACTGCTCTGATTGGTTGTCCTCCCCTTTTCTTCCTCCTTGATTTTACGACCGTTTTTCCAGCAGTTGTTAAGTGAATGTGGCAGTTAGAAAGCCGTTGGATGCAGTTTTGCCAAAAGCTGGAAGGAAATATCAGGTTTGGGGGCAAAACCATCACAAAACACAGTTGTGTGACCACAGGGTGATGCAAGCAGCTATAAGTGCATTCCAGCTCTCTGCAGTGACCATCAGAACTTTGAAAATGGTCTGCTACAGGGGTGGGTTCCTGCCAGTTCTCAGCTCTTCTCTAGAACAGGGGTCCCCAACCTTTGCAACTTTAAGTCTGAAGGACTTCAGCTCCCAGACTTCTCCAGCCAGCTTTGCTGCCCTTTGCTGGCTGGAGAAGTCTGGGAGCTGAAGTCCTTCAGACTTAAAGTTGCAAAGGTTGGGGACCCCTGCTCTAGAAGATGTTCCACAAATCTACAGTGCCGTTGAGAACCGGTTCCAGCTCCCTCCCCCCACCCGTCCACCCATCATCAAGAGGAAGAGCGAGAGGAGGAATTCTGGGAGTTGAAGTCCACAAGTCTTAAAGCTGTCAAGTTTGAACACCCCTGGTGTTTTTTTCCCTAATGGGTTAGGGGTGCCAGGGTCTTGTAACTTGACGGCTTTAAGACTTGCGTGCTTCAAATGCCAGAGTTTCTGAGCCAACATGACTGGAGGAGGAATTCTGGGAGTTGAAGTCCACAAGTCTTAAAGCTGTCAAGTTTGAACACCCCTGGGTTTTTTTTTCCTAAAGGGTTAGGGGGTGCAAGGGTCTTGTAACTTTGACAGCTTTAAGACTTGCGTGCTTCAAATGCCAGAGTTTCTGAGCCAATATTTTGGTTGCTAAGCAAGAGTGTTGTTCAGTGAGTTGCACCACATTTTACAAGTTGGCCATGCCCACCCAACCACATGACTGCCAAACCACTCCCACCCGATCACATGGCCTGCAAACCACTCACACTGAGTCACATCGCTGGCAAGCCACTCCCACAAAACAGGCCAACCTACAGAAGAGGTTCTAAAAAAATTTGAAGCCCACCATTGGCCTGATATCTTTGTCTGATGTCCAGAATTCCTTTGGTTGGCTGAATAAATATACCAACAAGGAATCCCTGCCCTTCCTTGTGGTGGCTCTCTTTTCAAGGGGTGGTAGAAAGACTGCAGTGAGGGGTCCCATAAAACAATGGAAGATGTTTCCATTGAAAAGACGACCCTCTCATTTGCAAGCCATCGAAACAAAACCCAAGTAAGATCTCAAGGTGGTACCCAGGTCAACTTCTCCAAGTTTGCCTGCCTGCGTATTATTTCCCCTGACTCAACCCATTTATAATAATAATAATAATAATAATAATAATAATAATAATAATAATAATAATAATAATAATAATAATATAATAAATTTTATTTATAACCCGCTCTCTCTCCCCGAAGGGACTCAAGGCGAAGCACACGGTTCCAAACAGTTCAGGACAATTTTTAGAATTTTTACAATTTTTAGAAACCTGCACTCCGAATGAGAAACACATTTTCAACTCATAACTAACTTGGGAAGGGTGAATGAGGCTACGTGGCTTAACGGTGTGGGCCACAAAACATTATCCAGCTTTCCTACTGCAAGGATGGTTGGAGAGAATTCTGGACAAGAATGAAGTTAAGGTAAAGATTCCCCTTGCACATATGTGCTAGTCTTCCCTGACTCTAAGGGGCGCTGCTCATCTCTGTTTCTAAGCTGAAGAGCCAGCGCTGTCCGAAGACGTCTCCGTGGTCATGTGGCCAGCATGTACTAAACTCCAAAGGTGCACGGAACGCTGTTCCCTTCCCACCAAAGGTGGTCCTTATTTTTCTACTTGCATTTTTACCTGCTTTCGAACTGCTAGGTTGGCAGAAGCTGGGACAAGTCACGGGAGCTCACTCCGTTACGCAGCGCTAGGGATTCGAACTGCCGAACTGCTGACCTTTCTGATTCACAGGCTCAGTGTCTTAGCCACTGGGCCACATTGTGGACCAGAATAGCCCCTCTGTGATTTAAAATGTGAAATTGTTAAGAGTCGTATTTAAGGAAGAGGGATAACGGGAAAACACAGTGATGGACTTAGCAACGGAAGACCGTCAGAGGAAAAGCGACAGGTTCACACTCTTTCCATGAAATGAGAGGTTAATTGGTCTGCCTCAATCCCCCTGATAAACCTTTATGTGACAGAGCTGGGTAACCCCATTCCCTTCTTGCACTGATGACGTTCCCTAGTTGGGTAATGAAATGCCTGCAAGCAAAAACATCCAAGCCCAGAGGGCCCCGAGGCCCAAGGGCAACGCTGAGCTACAGAGATTCTCTTAGGTCATCTGGATGGAAAATCTTAAAGCCAAGATTAAAAAATATATATCTCCTCCTTGGGAGTATCTGATGAATGGAAGACACTCTTGAGTTGCTTAACGAAAGATTTTCCTCTGCCAGAGCAGATAAAAACCCAATTGCTTCTCAATCCACTCATCTAAGCCGAAAGAAAGTGTTGAAGTTTTGGAGTCTGAAAGAAAAGCCAAATACATTTCAAACTTTTTCACTCACACCAAGTTGGGTAGCACTGGTTTTATTCCCTCTGCCCTCAGATTTTTCTACTTGTATTTCTTGTCACAATTAATTGCTTTTTAGATGTACGTGTTTCCTCTTTGGCGAGTGCTATTTATATGTGCATAAATATTGCCTGCTTGTACACAAGTGTATTTCACATGGGGCAATTTCATTGCGCTTCTAATTTGATCTGCATCTTCAAGTTATCTCTGCTTAGGCAATGTCATATTTTCATAACTCTGATTTTTTTAAAAAAAAAATTATTCTGGCTTTGAGTCCCTACCGTGAGTGTCTTGACTATAATAGGTCAAGTTTGCCCTTCAGCATTACAGGTACGCCTCAAACATACGACCACAACTGAGCCCCAAAATTCTGTTGCTAAGTGAGACATTCATTAAGTGAATTTTTACCACTTTTCTTGCCGTAGCTATTGTGCAGTTTTTAAGTTAGTTATTAGTTATTAGTTATTAGCTATTAGCTATCAGCTATTAGCTATTAGTTATTAACTGCAGTTATTAAGTTAGTAACACGGTTGGTTAAATGAACCTGGCTTCCCCATTAACTTGTCAGAAGATCACAAAAGGGCATCAAATGATCATGGGACACCGACATAAATGTGAGACAATCGTCAAGCACCTGGATTTTGATCATGGGACCCAGGGGATGCTGCAACGATTGTGACAGCTGGATGTCCAGCTTGGTTTTCTGAAGGTTTCTCCAGGGCACCTGGGGGCAGGACAAGAAGCAATGGGTGGAAACTAATCAAGGAGAGAAGCAACTTTGAACTAAGGAGGAATTTCCTGACAGTTAGAACAATTAACCTCTGGAACAGAAGTTGCCTCCAGAAGTTGTGAATGCCCCAACCCTGGAAGTCTTTAAGAAGATGTTAGATAGCCATTTGTCTGAAATGGTATAAGGTTCCTGCCCACGCAGGGGGTTGGACTAGAAGACCTACAAGGTTCCTTCCAACTCTGCTATTGTATTGTATTGTAAGTTTGTTTGCTCTGGACTGCCATAGAAATATAGAGGGGAGGGGGTTAGGTTTTAGGGGAAGCGAGATGGTGAGGAGCAGTTCCATGAGAAACGTGGAACAGTTCTGTGAAAAATGGGGGGAAGGGAGGTTTGCACTCATGAGCTGTGGCGCTGCTGAGTGGAGTTGTTTAAACTTCGTCAAGGCCAACCATCCTGAGGCACATAACCCCTAGAGAGGAGATTTTCCCAAAGCATCTTACTGGATGCTGATTAGACTCTCCATGCTGGGCCATGGGGTGATTTTCAATGTTTAATTTTCGGGCGGTTTTATTCCAGATCTATCAGCTCATTCGTAATAACAGAATAACAGAATCAGAAGGGACCTTGCGGGACATCTAGTCCAACCCCACCCTCCCACAACCCAAGCAGAAAAAGGTACTAGACCATTTCTGATACAGGGCAGTCCAGTCTCTTGTTGAAAACTTCAGGTGATGAAGCTCCCACAACTTCCGAAGGCAACTTCTATTCCATGGGTGGGTTGTTCCCACTGTCAGAAAAATGTCTCCTTATTTCAAGGTTGAATCTCTCCTTGGTCTGTGTCCATCCATTATCCCTTGTCTGGCCTTCAAAGGTGCTTTGGAAGATAGCTTGACCCTCTTCCTCTCTGTGGCAGCCCCTCAAATATTGGAAGGCTGCTCTCCTGTCTCCCCTGGTCCTTCTCTAGCCATGCCCAGTTCCTGCAACCGTCCATCGTACGTTTTAGCCTCCAGTCCCCTCATCATCCTGGCTGCTCTTCTCTGTCCCTTTTTCTAGAGTCTGCACAGTTTCTAGAGTAAAAGGACCTCTTCTCTAAACCAACTGAGTTGGGGTTTTTCTTTCCTAGGATTTGAACGGAGGCAGACCTGGCCGGTCGTAAGTGTGGAAAATGGCCATAAGTTAATTTTTTCAGTGCTGTTGTAAGCTTTGAATGGTCACTAGATAAACTGTTGTTAGTCAAGGCTTACTTCTATATTATTTATTTACTTTTTATGCTGCATTGTTCTAAGCTGGTCTTTGAGTGTCATTTATGTTTAGGATAAAGGGAGTATAGTGTTGTTTTGCTTGTCTTTGATAATGAAAATAAGAGAAAACCCAAATAACTAAAGATTGTTGGAGAAAGATTATAAAATAGAGAATTGTCGTGTGTAAATCCCCTGCTACAGAAATACAGAAGATTCTGCATTTAGCCAGAAAAGTTTCATAAGATTTTTCCTATAAATACATTTTGAAAGCAAGTTTTTTTTAAAAATGCCAAATTGTATTACACTCTTTTGACAGATTTTTTTTCTAAATATCATATATTTTCTTTTCTTGTAGTGGACTGTATCAAATTGAACATTGGATACTGGCAGATTTTTTTTTTCTGCAGAGCCTTTGTGCGATTTTATTTTGTGTGTGTGTGACTGTCATTTTTCATGAAAAGAAACGACATATTTCTTTTACTTCTCTAAATTAGACCTTCAATCAGTGGAAGGCTCACAATTCAGGAAGGAATCAGAAGATAAGGTAATGAAACTTTAATTAAACCTTAAAATATAGGATAACTATATTTGGATAATGACTGTAAGTATATATAGATCTTTCTCTGAAGAGAAAACCAGTGATTTGAAAAGTTCTTTAAAAAATGACAAAATGACAAACAACCAAACAATGGAAGGCAATTACAAAATTTAAAAAGATAATTATACGAAATATAAAATCCATCATTCCAATAGAGGGAAAGTACTCAAAATCAAATTGAGCCTAAAAATATACCATTTTGTCTAGGCATAAGCAATAAAGTTTGACTAGAACCTATGGATTCTTTGGGCCTGAAACCAGCCCAGCCATAAGATAAAAGCCATTGCTAGAGATATTTTAATTCCAAGCAACTCAAGGGTGTACAATTATCCCTAAACCTCACTTGGGTCTGGTGAAAAACCTGACAGCACCAAGGTAATAATAATAACGCTTCTATTGAGATGGTTTGTGGAGAAGGAAGGAGAGAGAATCTCACCATGGCTTCCCAAGGAGGAGGTAACATATTTCAGAAGAGAGCCCAAGACAAGAGTTTGCACTGTCCAGATGGAGGTAGAAGGTGAATGTTTAGGATAACCATGCCCTAGAATCTCTTACATCCATTAGGTTAGATAGAAGATTATAGCTTTAGTCTGGCAAGATTCTGTCTATTAGGTGTAAGCAAAGAATTGAGCTCCATAGTGTCATTTTTGGCCTCTGGCCTGACACGAGACAACCTCAAAACAACATCCTCATCACCACGAGCCCACAGAGTCTTCCTTGTCTCACTTCTTTGTGCAAAGAGTTTTCAGTGGCTTTTCCGTCCCTGTTGATATGTTTTTCCTCGGTCCAGGAATAATAATAATAATAATAATAAATTTTATTTATATCCCGCTCTCTCTCCCCGAAGGGACTCGAGGCGGGGCACAGGGGAATTAAAACAAATTACAACAAACAAAATACAAAGCTAAAATCAAATTAAACTGACCCTGCGCTAAAAACTTCTATAAAAATATAACTATCCCTAAAAAAAACCTTAATAATTTAAAATTAAAATTAAAATTACCCTAGGCCAGCCAAACGGAAAAAGTGAGTTTTTAATAGCTGTCGGAAGGAGCGAAGGTCCGTGGTTGTTCTGATTTCGGGGGGAAGGTCGTTCCAGAGGGTCGGGCCCGCCACAGAGAAGGCCCTTCCCCTGGGCGTCGCCCGCTGGAACAGCCTAGTGGACGGCACCCGGAGAAGTCCCTCTCTGTGGGAGCGAATCGGCCGCAGGGATGTATGAGGCAGAATGCGATCCCGCAGATAGCTAGGTCCCGTGCCATGGAGCGCTTTAAAGATGGTAACTAACACCTTGAAGCGCACCCGAAAGACGACAGGCAGCCAGTGCAGCTCGCGCAGGAGCGGTGTTACATGGGAGAACCTAGAGGCTCCCATAACTGCCCGCGCGGCTGCATTCTGGACTAGCTGAAGCCTTCGGGTGCACCTCAAGGGGAGCCCCATGTAGAAGTGGAGAAACCAATGCTCGTCTTGATGGGGGCAAAGCAGTTAAGGAATCCAAAGGGACTCACCTGGTGTTGTCAGAATCGATGGTGTGGAAAAGTTTCTCCAACTCCTCCTCGTTAAGAGTCCCATCGGAAAAAAAGGCCTGGAATTCTTCCAAGGACAATTTCCCGTCATCTGCAAGCAACACAACAGAAGGTGTTAGAAGGATGAACAGCAGAGGGGAAGCACAACCAATCCAAAGACACCCAACCGCCAGGGTCACAATCTTTGCTTGTCAAGTGAGAAGGTCACAAAAGGAGATGACATAACCGTGGGACACTGCAACCATGCCAGATACATGCCAGTTGTCAAGTCACCCAAATGCTGATCCAGTCATCATGGGGATTACTGTTAAGCAGGAGGACCGGTGGTAAATTATTTTTTTTCAGTTGCAACTGCCAACAGTCACCAAATGAACGCTTGTAACTCAAGGACTACTTGTACCGTCTTGCTAAAGAGGAGCAATTGATTTATCTCTCTCCTAACACACCTGTCTGAAAGCAAAACTTGCACTTGGGTCTCTATTAGAATTTGGGATCAATGTGTCGATGAACACAAAGTATTGCATGAGAAGGCTATAAACATTTTGATTCTATTTGCAATCACTATTGACCAATTTCGTTGTAAACGAGTACAATGACAATAAAGATTATACTTATACTTAAGAGAGTCGGGGTTTTCTTCAGCAACTGCTATAAAGGTTCCCCTCACACATGTGCTAGTCGTTCCTGACTCTAGGGGGCGGTGCTCATCTCCGTTTCAAAGCCAAAGAGCCAGTGCTGTCCAAAGACATCTCCGTGGTCAAGTGGCCGGCATGACTCAACGCCAGTGGCGCACGGAACGCTGTTCCCTTCCCACCAAAGGTGGTCCCTATTTTTCTACTTGCATTTTTATGTGCTTTCGAACTGCTAGGTTGGCAGAAGCTGGGACAAGTCACGGGAGCTCACTCCATTACACGGCGCTAGGGATTCGACCCGCCAAACTGCCGACCTTTCTGATCAACAAGGTCAGCCTCTTAGCCACTGAGCCACCACGTCCCTAACTGCTATTCAAAGCAAGTATTAAAAGACCCACAAGTTATTTTAAAAAATAAAAGCCAGATTTCAGAAATTTGAGGAAGCGAAAGTAACTCATTACTGTACCGATCAGGGTTTTAAGTGGATTTTTTAAAAAACATCCCAATGAAGCTATAAAGCTGTGAGATCCCTACAATTCAGTAAGTGATGTATTGATTTCTTATACAGCCTAACCCCAATTTGCTTTGCGATGGGTGGAAACTAATCAAGGAGAGAAGCAACTTAGAACTAAGGAGAAATTTCCTGACAGTGAGAACAATTAACCACTGGAACAGCTTGCCTCCAGAAGTTGTGAATGCCCCAACCCTGGAAGTCTTTAAGAAGAGGTTGGATAGCCATTTGTCTGAAGTGATGTGGGGTTTCCTAACTAAGTAGGGATTGGACTAGAAGACCTCCAAGATCCCTTCCAACTCTTCTCTTCTCTTCTCTTCTCTTCTTTCCTCTCCTCTCCTCTCCTCTCCTCTCCTCTCCTCTCCTCTCCTCTCCTCTCCTCTCTTCTCTTCTCTTCTCCTCTCCTCTCCTCTCCTCTCCTCTCCTCTCCTATATTCTATATTCTATATTCTATTCTATTGTACCTGTTCAGTTCCTACAATTCATTTTATCTCTTCTTCCCCTCTATTTCCAGTGCATATACAGTGATAAACAGAGCGTTATCCCACATGTGAATTAATAATAAATCATTCGCTGATATCAAGTCCCTAAATATCCTCCAAAGTTTAAATCTTCTTTCAAAAGCTACAGCACAAACTTATTAAAAGTTGGCAAGATCTCACCTTGATGTTTGGGCCAAGCACAGTTCAACCTATCCTTTTATCCTTTCTATCTATGTAACTTTTTAAAAAAAAATCTATGTAATATTTTTAAACACACGGAACACTCTGAAGCCGAGAATCGACTAAATGTCAGGAGCTAGGAGGTCTTAAAGAGGAGGCAGATTTCTGAGATAAGAAGTGCCAAGAGCACCAGGGGAACCTGGAAAAAGATGATTAACTGGCTTTAAAAAAAACAGTGGCTTGGCAAATTATAATCCTCTGCATATCTGAGAGTGCAAGTTAAAATAAGCAGTGCTGAGCTGAGATCTTGCTGGATTTTAGAAGCTTTAGGCAGAAGCCACCCAAAAATATACTGAAGTTCAAAAGGACAATATACTACAGATATGCAATGCAATACAATACAATAGCAAAGTTGGAAGGGACCTTGGTGGTCTTCTAGTCCAACCCCCTGCCTAGGCAGGAAACCCTATAGCATTTCAGACAAATGGCTATCCAACATCTTCCTAAACACTTCCAGTGTTGGGCATTCACAACGTCTGGAGGCAACTTCTGTTCCACTGATTAATTGTTCTCACTGTCAGGAAATTCCTCCTCAGTTCTAAGTTGCTTCTCTCCTTGATTAGTTTCCACCCATTGCTTCTTGTTCTGCCCTCAGGTGCCTTGGAGAATAGCTTGACTCCCTCTTCTTTGTGGCAACCTCTGAGATATTGGAAGACTGCTATCATGTCTCCCCTGGTCCTTCTTTTCTTTAAACTAGACCTACCCAGTTCCTGCAACCGTTCTTCATATGTTTTAGCCTCCAGTTCCCTAATCATGCCTATTTGATCTAATTGGATAAGAGTATTCAGGAACTGCACAGTTTAACAGATTAACGGAGTTGGAAGGGACCTTGCAGGTCATCTACAGTGGTCCAAACCCCCCTCCCGCTCAAGTAGGAGACCCTCCACCATTTCTAACATAAGGCAGTCCAGTCTCTTCTTGAAAGCTTCCAGGGATGAAGCTCCCACAACTTCCGAAGGCAACTTCTGTTCCTTGGATTGATTGCTCTCGCTGTCAGGAAATTCCTCCTTATTTCCAGGTTGAATCTCTCCTTCTTCAGTTTCCATCCATGATTCCTTGTCTGGCCTTCAGGTGCTTTGGAGAATAGCTTGACCCCTTCCTCTCTCTGGTAGCCCCTCAAATATTGGAAGGCTGGTCTCCTGTCTCCCCTGGTCCTTCTCTTCACTAGACCAGCCGTGCCCAGTTCCTGCAACCCTTCAATGTGTATATTTTAGCTTCCAGCCTCCTCATCATCCTGGTTGCTCTTCTCTGAACTCTTTTTAAAATCTCAACATCTTTAGTCTTCCCAGCTTTCGGACTCCTCTTGGAGCCTATCCTCTGGGAATTTTTCTTGCCAGAATTTATCTTACTATCATAAGATGAACCATTCATCTACAGATATTTTTCCTGTTTCTTGGACTCCCCATCAGCTTTTAATATAAGTTCAGTATCAATTGTTCATGCTGGAGAGAAAAAGAGGAGATATTTGAGGGTCTCGGACACATAGGTTTTGGCTGGCTGGGGAATTCTGGGAGTTGAAGTCCACCCATCTTAAAGCTTCCAAAGTTGAGAATCCCTGATCATGCAATGTTCAGCTGGCCATCTCAGGGTTGTAAGAATTACAGGCGCTGAAAGATGTCCCAACCTGTGACAGTCTTAAGAACACAGAACATCAGAGTTGGAAGGGAGCCTAGAGGTCCTCTAGTCCAACCCGCTTTTCAAGCAAGAGAACCTGCAGCATTTCAGAGAAGCGGCTATCCAATTTCTTCTTAAAAGCCTCCAGTGATGGAAGCGCCAGCAACTTTTGAAAGCAAATAAATATTAGGATTGGTTGTAAGTCCTTTCCCCCCCCAATTTTATTGTAATTTTGAACGGTCACTAAATAAATAGCTGTAAGTTGAGGACTACTCGGATACTGTATTAAGAAGGGATTCAGGCTAGCTTTTCCCTAATGTAAGAGGATGAGCATTTGCAAGATTCTACTATAATGGTCTATCTTAATTAAGTGTAGATCTGGTGTTACAGTGGAATTGATTTTTGCACTTTGGTATTCTCCAAAGGCACAATATTTGAACATTTATTCATAATCTGTCCTTCAAC
Organism: Rhabdophis nuchalis; assembly: GCA_039707465.1. Lineage (NCBI taxonomy): Eukaryota > Metazoa > Chordata > Lepidosauria > Squamata > Natricidae > Rhabdophis > Rhabdophis nuchalis. The sequence goes on along the minus strand of CM077658.1, from coordinate 6,043,580 downwards.
CCTGTCTCCACTTCCCCTTGACAATAAAAAGTGGAATAATTTGAATATTGTTCGGCCATCCGGACTGATCTCAGTGCCTTTGAACATTTCAGTTGACGCTGGATCAAAATGTCTCGTTTCCCCCCCCCCCTTCTTCTCTACATGGGGCTTCCCTTGAGATGCACTCGGAGGCTACAGCTGGTCCAGAACGCGGCCGCGCGGGCAGTTATGGGAGTTACTAGATACTCCCATGTAACACCACTCCTGCGCGATCTGCACTGGCTGCCTGTGGCCTTTCGGGTGCGTTTCAAGGTGTTGATCATCATCTTTAAAGCGCTCCATGGCACAGGACCTAGTTATTTGCGGGATCGTATCCTGCTCCATACATCCCTTCGGTCGATTCGCTCACACAGAGTGGGACTTCTCCGGGTGCCGTCCACTAGGCAATGCCAGCGGGCGACGCCCAGGGGAAGGGCCTTCTCTGTGATGGGCCCGACCCTCTGGAACGACCTACCCCCGGATATTAGAACGACCACGGACCTCCGCTCCTTCTGCCAAAAAGTAAAAACTTATTTATTCCATCAGGCCGGTTTGGCCTAATCGACGCTCCTTGCCCCAGTCTGTTTGTTGCAAATTATCTATTTGGTTTTAATGGATTATAATTTTAATGTTTTTAAATTCTTGTACAGGGTAATTTACTTCATTTTTAACTTTGTATGTCTTGTATGTTTTTAGATAGTTTTTTAATTTTCCTGTACACCGCCCCGAGTCCCTTCGGGGAGAGGGGGGCGGTTTATAAATGTAATAAATTATTATTATTATTATTGCAATTTTTTTTCTTCCTTCTTTTCAAAGTGCTAAAGAATTTCCTTTCAACGTCTTTGACGGTATTGGTGAACTGATTTTCTTGTTAGAAATGGTGAAGAAGAATGTGTTGGTAACTCTTCTGATCCTTCTGTAATTCACAGCCTCCCAAGATGCCCATTTGACCAACCTACAAATGTCTTCACTACTGATTTAACAAAAGCACAAATAACCAGAAGAGTTACAGTGGAGAGATGACAATGCAATAGCCATAGCAATAGCACGTAGACTTATATACCGCTTCACAGTGCTTTATAGCCCTCTCTAAGCGGTTTACAGAGTCAGCCTCTTGCCCACAACAATCTGGGCCCTCATTTTACTGAACTCGGAAGGATGGAAGGCTGAGTCAACCTTGAACCAGTGAGAATCAAACTGCTGTCACTTGGCAGAGTTAGCCTGCAATATTGCATTCTAACCACTATGCACCATAGATGATGGATGGATAGAAGGGCAATAGCACAGACTTATATACTGCTTCACAGTGCTTCACAGCCCTGTCTAAGCAGTTTGCAGAGTCGGTCTATTTGCCCCCAACAATTTGGGTTTACCCACCTCAGAAGGATGGAAGGCTGAGTCAACCTGGAGCCGGTCAGGATCGAACTGCTGACAGTCAGAGGCAGACTGCAATACTGCATTCTAACTACTGCACACCATGGATGGATGGATAGATGGATGGATGGCAATAGTAATAGCACTTAGACTTACAGTATATATCACTTTACAGTGCTTTTACAGCCCTCTCTAAGCGGTTTACAGAGTCAGCCTCCGGTCCTCAACAATCTGGGTCTTCACTTTACCGACCTCGGAAGGACGGAAGGCTGAGTCCACCTTGAGCCTGGTGAGATTCGAACTGCCAAATTGCAGGCAGATGGCAGTCAGCAGAAGTAGCCTGCAGGACTGCACTCTAACCACCGCGCCACCGTGGCTCATGTATGTAAATGTATGTAAATATACAGTTTACAATACATGCCAGTTGAATTTTGATCACATGACCTTGGGGAATACTGCATTCTAACCACTGTGCACCATAGGTGGATGGAATGAAGGAAGCGAGGGAGGGAGGAGATAGTACTTATCAATAGTACTTAGACACAAACTGCTTCACAGTGCTTTCCAGCCCTCTCTAAGCGGTTTACAGAGTCAGCCTCTTGCTCCCCAATAATTAGAGTCCTCATTTGACCCCCCTCGGAAGGACGGAAGGCTGAGTCAACCTTGAGCCTTTGGTCAGGATTGAACTGCTGGTAGTGGGCAGAGTTTGCCTACAATATTGTATTCTAGCCACTGTGCCAAGAAGGAAAGAAAGAAGGAAGGAAGTAGGAAGGAAGGAAGGAAGGAAGGAAAGAAGGAGAAAAGGGAGAAAGAGAAAGAAGGGAGGGAGGGAAGGAAGGTAGGATGGAAGGACGGAAGGAAGGAGTAGCAATAGCATTTACACTTATATACTGCTTCATAGTGCTCTACAGCCCTCTCTAAGCAGTTTACAGAGTCAGCCTATTGGCCCCCAACAATCTGGGCACTCATTTGACCCACCTCAGAAGGACGGAAAGCTGAGTCAACCTTGAGCCAGTAAGAATCGAATTCTTGGCAGTGGGCAGAGTTAGCCTGCAATACTGCATTCTAACAGGATGGATGGATGGATGGATGGAAGGAAGGAAGGAAGGAAGGAAGGAAGGAAGGAAGGAAGGAAGGAAGGAAGGAAAGAAGGAATAGCACATATACCATTTCATAGTACTTCACAGCCCTCTCTAAGTGGTTTACAGGGTCAGCCTATTTGACCCCAACAATCTGGATCCACATTTGACCCACCTCGGAAGGATGGAAGGCTGTGTGAGCCTTGAGCAGGTCAGGATTGAACTGACCTGGAAGGAAGGAAGGAATTTTTAATACAGAAAATGGAATGTTTTGCCTCTGGGAAAGAATGGGAAGCTCGCAATCATTCTGAATGAAAATACCGAATTTGTTGATGACGATAGGCAGAGAATTATGAATGAAACCACTAAAACAGATGCCAATATAAATTGAAGGCATTTGCGTTGTGGAGGAAGCCAGAGGCTGGTGACAGTTGCATGTTACACTCCACTGAATGGAAGAAAAGCCAGAGATGACTTTTAAGAGGGGGAAAAAGAAATCACAATCTCAATGGATCCCCAAGGAAAAATAATTCTAAGGCACATGAACGGATGGATAGAAACACAATGAAAGAATAAAGAGAAAACAATTAGAGGATTCCGAGAACAGAACAATGCATTCAGTTGGTGAGATTCTACTCAGAAAAAAGTACCCTTTGTTTTGAATACAAAGGGTAAAGCTAGGAGTTGGAAACTATGGTAACTTTGCAACCCGTGGAACTTCAACTCCCAGAATTCCTCAGCCAGTCAGGAATTCTGGGAGTTGAAGTCCACAGGTTGCCATAATTGCCCATCTCTGGTCTAAGCATCTGCCTAGTTACGGGAAAGGAATGAATATAAATCTGCGGATATAATAAAAAAATTTGAGAGAATTGGTGGAGGATGCAAGAGGGATGAGAGGTTTTAAAAATGGTAGGAGGATTTTATTGGAAAATCAGATTGTGTGTGATTAACAGAGTTGGAAGGGGCTCTGTAGGTCATCTAGTCCAACCCCCCCCCCAGGCAGAAGACCCTACACCATTCCTGACAGATGGCAGCCAAGTGTCTTCTTGAAAGTCCTCACTTTACGATCACAATTAGGGACGATAATTTCTGCTATAAGTGGTTGCAGTGGTAACAATTTCTGACCATTTTTATGATGGTCATTAAGTGAACTGCATAGACATTAAATGAATTACAAAGTTATTAAGTAAATCCCGTTTCCCCAATGGGTTGGGTTGTTTTGCCAGAAAAAGGTCCCTCACATCATCTCAATCACCCTGCAACCAGTCATAGCTGTGAGCCAGTTGGCAAAAGTCCGAATTGTGACTATCAAGGTGGTACAAAAGCTATTAGGTGGGAAGGCAACAGAGGTGGTTTCCTACCGGTTCAGACCAGTTCGGTAGAACCAGTAGTAAAACTTGGGACTGGCTCTCTCAACTAGCAGGCAGACAAACAGATAGACAGCCATCCACCAATCCACCCATTCACTCATCCATCCAATCATCCATCCAATTATATAATCATCCAATCATCGAAGCTTTCAGGCAGGCAGGCAGGCAGTAAGGAAGGAAGCCAGCCACTCTCCCATCCACCCAATTATCCAATCATCCAATCATCTAGGCAGACAGTCAGGAAGGCAGCCAGACAGTCAGACAGACAGCCACCCATCCTCCTATCCTATCATCCAGGCAGGCAGCAAACAGATAGGCAGCCATCCAACCACTCACCCACCAATCCACCCAACCAAACATCCATCCAATCATCTAGGCAGACAGTCAGGAAGGCAGTAGGGAAGCCAGCCAGCCAGCCATCCTATCATCCATTCAATTATCCATTCATCCAATTACGCAGGCATCAAACATCCAGGCAGGAAGCCATCCAGCCACACAGCCATCCACCCTATCATCCACCCTATCATCCATTCAGGCAGGCAAACAGATAGGCAGCCATCCACCCACTAACCCACCAATCCACCCATTCATTCATCCATCCAATCATCCAAACTTGAGGAGGCGGGAAGGAAGGCTGGCTGGCTCGGAGGCAGCAACACATCCATTCAAACATTCATCCAATCATCCATCCAATTATCCAATCATCCAATCATCCAGGCAGGCAGGGAGGAAGGCAGCCAGCCAGCCACACAGCCAGCCACCCTATCATCCACCAATCCACCCATTCAATCATCCATCCCACCATCCATCCAATTATCCAATCATCCAATTATGCAGGCATCAAGCATCCAGGCAGGAAGCCATCCATCCAATTATCCAATTATCTAGGCAGGCAGGCAGGCATCATCCTATCATCCTTCCTATCATCCATCCAACTATCCATTAATCCAATCAATCAGGCAGGCAGGCAGGTAGTGAGACAGGCAGCCACCCACCCAGCAAACATCCATCCAAACATCAGGCAGGCTGGAAGGCAGGCTGGATGGTAAAGAGACAGCCTGGCAGGTAGGAAGACACACATCCATTCCACCATCCATCCAATCATCCATCCAATTATACAATCATCCAACCATCCAGTCAGGCAGTCAGGCAGGCAGTGAGGAAGCCATCCAGCCAGACATCCTACCATCCATTCGATTATCCAATCATCCAATTATGCAGGCACCAAGCAGCTAGGTAGTCAGCCAGATAACCAGCCACTCAGCCTCCCAGCCTATCATCCATCCCATCATCCAGGCAGGCAGACAAACAGATAGGCAGCCATCCACCCACTCACTCACCCACCAACCCACCCAACCAAACATCCATCCAATGATCCAAATATCAAATAGGCTGAAAGGCACTGTGGCTGGCAGGGAGGCAGGGAGGCAGGCAGGTAGGAATCCACCCATCCATTCAAACATTCATCCAATTATCCAATCATGCAATTATCTAGGCAGGGAGGGAGGAAGACAGCGAGGAAGCCAGCCTATCATCCATCCTATCATCCATTCAATTATCCAATCATCCAATCAACCAGGCAGGCAGATAGTGAGACATGCAGCCATCCACTCACCCACCCAGCACACATCCATGCAAACATCCAAATATCAGGCAGGCAGGCAGCCTGGCAGGTGGGAAGCTGCACATCCATTCAACCATCCATCAAATCATCCATCCAATTATCCAATCATCCAATGATCCAGGCAGGCAGGGAGGCAGTAAGGAAGCCAGGCAGCCACACAGCCACCCATCCTATCATCCATCCCATCATCCAGGCAGGCAGACAAAGAGATAGGCAGCCATGCACCCATCCAATCATCCATCCAATCATCCATCCAATTGTACAATCATCCAATCATCCAAGCATGTAGGCAGTCAGGCAGGCAGTAAGGAAGCAATTATCCAATCATCCGATCATCCAGTCTGGTAGTCAGGCAGGCAGTAAGGAAGCCAGCCGGCCAGCCATCCTACCATCCATCCAATTATCCAATCATCCAATTATGCAGGCATCAAGCATCCAGGCAGATAGGCAGCCAGCCAGATAGCCAACCACCAAGCCACCCATCCTATCATCCAAGCAGGCAGCCAACCAGATAGGCAGCCATCTACCCATCCACCCACCAACCCACCATAGAACGCAGGTCATAAGTTACAAATACAAGATCTGTACGAAAGAGTGTTAGAATAAAAATTAATC
>CM077658.1:5997500-6032500 GCA_039707465.1 Rhabdophis nuchalis | reverse complement strand
GGTTTTATTCAATTTATATACCGCTCCTATCTCCATTGGACTCAGGGCGGTGCACAGGAAATTAAAATGGGACAACAAACAACAATAAATACAATCACAACATTAAAATAGCATTAAATTGAAAGAACCTGTGCTAAAATATAAACTAAAATGGGAAAATCCCCCTACCTAATCAATTTAAAATTGTATCTAATCTAACTCTAAGCTAGGCCGGCTAGGTGGAAGAAGTGTGTGGGGTTTTTTTTATTGAAAAAGTTTTATACAAACAAGTTTCCCCCCCTTTCCCCCCCCCCATACATATAATATAAATCAAATACAAGAAGTGTGTTTTGAGTGATTGGCGAAAGAGGCGAAGGTCTGTGATAGTACGATTGGCCCCACCCATAAGACATAAAAGAGAAGCGAACAGGAAGTGAGCTTTTGCAGGAAGCAATTAGTTCATCTGGTCGGTTCAAGCTTTGAGAAGTTCTGTTTGACTCTGTGCTCAGTTTCGCCTTGCTCTGCATTTGGCCATTAGGTCTCTGGCAGCGTTCCCAGGGAGATAAGGTGGGTGTTTATTAACATTCCCCTGAAAGACTGTGGCAACTCCAGCAGACATCTGTCCGACTCTTCACAGCCTGTTTGTGAAGGCTTGCGGACTGGGAATGACCATAATTAACAGTCATATAAATAAGAGAGGGCGTTTGGAACTAAGATTGTGATTTATGTTTTCTCGAGAAACCGAGCTCAGAACAATTAGGTAGTTTGATGTCCTAGTCCAGGGATGTCAAACTTGCAACCCACATGCCAGATGCGCCATGCGCTGGCCAGGCCCATGCTTGGTTTAGTGAAAGGGGGGAAAGTTTTAATACGTCATGTGATGCAGCCGTGATGATGCAAGTTTGACACCCTTGGCATAACACAGTGTTGTGGGGATTAGTTGTTTGATAGCGTGGGAGATAAAACTGTCTTTGTTTTAGTGTGCATTGTCTTGAGGGAAGAAATTGCAACTGTTTATTTACAAGATGTGAGGAGTGTTGAAAGTTTCAAGAAAAGGGTGGCAACCATTTGTCCAGGAGGATATAAGGACCCCTGCCTTGAGCACGGGGTAGGACTAGAAGACCTCCAAGGTCCCTTCCAGTTCTATGATTCTAGGACTCAATGGTTCTAAAATTATTAAATACAAGGGAATAAATATGTTTCTGATTGTCAACTTGTGGAGAAAACTAGCCTAGAGAATCACCAAGAGTTATACAATACAATAGCAGAGTTGGAAGGGACCTTGGAGGTCATCTAGTCCAACCCCCTGCCTAGGCAGGAAGCCCTGTATCATTTCAGACAAATGGCTATCCAACATCTTCTTAAAGACTTCCAGTGTTGGGGCATTCACAACTTCTGGAGGCAACTTCTGTTCCACTGATTAATTGTTCTAACTGTCAGGAAATTTCTCCTCAGTTCTAAGTTGCTTCTCTCCTGGATTAGGTCCCACCCATTGCTTCTTGTTCTACCCTCAAGTGCTTTGGAGAATAGTTTGACTCCCTCTTCTTTGGGGCAACCCCTGAGATATCGGAAGACTGCTATCATGTCTCCCTTAGTCCTTCTTTTCATTGAACTTGACATACCCAGTTCCTGCAACCGTTGTTGATATGTTTTGGGTCTCCAGTCCCCTCATCCTCTTTGTTGCTCTTCTCTGCACTCTTTCTAGAGTCTCCACATCTTTTCTACATCGTGGCGACCAAAACTGGATGCCGTATTCCAAGTGTGGCCTTCCCAAGGTCTTATAAAGTGGTATTAACCCTTCACGTGATCTTGATTCTATCCCTCTGTTTATGCAACCTAGAACTGTGTTGGCTTTTTTGGCAGCTGCAGCTAGTAGTAGTAGCTATCTTTAATTTTAATTACATTTAAATATGAACACAAATCAAATCTAGATTCTATTCTGACCCTCCACTCCTTTAGAGGAGGGGATGAACAACTAATCATTCATTCCAAGCCCCATCTTGGCTTTTAATCCAAAAAAGAAGAAAAAATTATACACCCTTACTTTGTGACACAGTATGCTGTGAGAATCCAGCCACCTGCAGTTTAGGCAATGAACCCTGATTAAAATAGTTTATCACACTGCATAAACACAGATTGAACTGTCATTATTGCTGAAACCCCAAGAGAGAAAGAACTCCTTGGACGGAAACAAGAAATGTTTTTTCTTTTCTTTTCTGCAGAATTGTGCTCCAGCGATGCTAAGAGCTGTTTCTGTTTTCACAAGCCCTGCCTTGTGCTTTGGGGAAAGGGTAGGTGGAGAAATGGTGAGATGTAAGTCATGATACCATCCTGCGCTTCTTCCATTTGTGTCAGATGTCGTGACATAAGTTATATCATGATGTCCTTTTTCACAATGACTTGACAGAAAAACCATGTTGATACCCTTTAGCCCAAAGGGTCTCCAACCTTGGGAACTTTAAGCCTTGTGGTTGTTAGTTGTGAAATCATGTCCGACCCATCACGACCCCATGGACAACGTTCCTCCAGGCCTTCCTGTCCTCTACCATCCTCTGGAGACCATTTAAGGTCACACCTACTGCTCCAGTGACTCCATCCAGCCACCTCATTCTCTGTTGTCCCCTTCTTCTTTTGCCCTCCACCGTTCCCAGCATGAGGCTCTTCACCAGGGAGTCCTTATTCCTTCTCATTAGGTGGCCAAAGTCTTTGAATTTCCTCTTCGGGATCTGGCCTTCTAAAGAGCGGTCAGGGTTGATCTCCCCTAGGACTGACCGGTTGGACGGCCTTGCAGTCCAAGGGACTCAATGCAGGAGTCTACTCCAGCACCAGAGTTCAAAGGCCTCCATTCTTTGGCACTCAGCCTTCCTTAGGGTCCAACCTTCACAGCCATCAATTGCAACTAGGCAAACCATAGCCTTGACTATACACACTTTGGTTGGCAGGGTGATGTCTCTGCTTTTTAGTCTCTGTCTAGATTTGCCATAGCTTTCCTCCCCAGGAGCAAGCCTCCTTTAATTTCTTGGCTGCAGTTCCCATCTGCGATGATCTTGGAGCCCAGGGAAATAAAATCTGTCACTACCTCCATTTCTTCCCGATCTATTTGCCAGGAATTAAGAGGGCCAGATGCTATGATCTTAGCTTTCTTAATGTTGAGTTTCAAGCCAACTTTTGCGCTCTCCTCCTCCGCCTGCATCAAGAGGCTCTTTAGTCCCTCTGCACTTTCTGCCATTGCCATTCTGCCGTGGTATCATCTGCATATCTGAGGTTATTAATATTTCTCCTGGCAACCTTAATTCCAATTAGCGATTCATCTAGCTCCGCCTTTCTCATGATGTGCTCTGCATATCAGTTTTGCTGGCTGGGGAATTCTGGGAGTTGAGGTCCGCCAGGCTTAAAGTTGCCAAGGTTGCTGATCCCTGCTTCAGCTTCTGCTGCCATCTGAAATCTCAGCCTACCTTCATTGCATATAAACTACCGACTTTTGTATAGGGAAAAAGGGAATGCAGGAAATGCAGAATTAGATCACCTTTCCAAATACTGAAGAATAATGATATGTTTGACCCCTTAATTAAAGCACTTTGCTACGGTTTCTTAAAATCTGTCTCCTGCCTGTTAATGTCATTCCTAATCATTTTGGTGGGTCAGCAGGTTCTTCTTCCTTCGGGTATAATCAAATTTAAACTATATTTACTGTAGCTATACATTTCCTAGGCTTAGTCATATATTCCCTTGATAAGAAGTCACCATCCTTCAATCTGAAGCCAATTAGTGTGCCAGAATCAATTAAATAATGCTAGTTAAGTGTGTGGGCTCAATTATACGACCAGTTGGGTTGAGTTGAATGATTTAATAAGTTCTCATCTACAATCCTCACCCAACTGCAGCAAGTTTTTAAGTCTGAGGCCTTGTACGCATCAATGTTCTTTTTGATGGCTTAAGATAAGAAACAGGAATCTACAAAGGAAACAAAATTATACCATACAGACAAAATGTGCTTAAAAAAAAAAATGCCTTGAACTGCAGATCGAGAAGCAAAGCTCTCGTGACAGCAAACCAAATGTTCAATTGAACGTTTTTGGCGCTTAGTCTATTGCAGAACCTTTTCAAGTCCCATGTTTTTTTAATAAAAACCTCTGACCTAGAAAACAGAAATGAAAATCCAGATGATCCTAACAGGATAGAGAAATGGACTGAATAGCAGACCGAGATGCCCTCCTGGTGACAAATCTTTTGAAATAATCCTTGTTGACATCCGGATATCAATCAGCATACTGGAATGCTGCAACCAATTTTGGTCACCGCGCTACAAAAAAAAAAGATGTTGAGACTTTGGAAAAAATCTCAACAGAGAAGAGAAGAGGAACTTACAGAGAAGAGAAGAGGAACTTACAGAGAAGAGCAACTAAGATGATCAAAGATCTGGAGACTAAAAAAAGCCAACCCAGTTCTAGGCTGCATCAACAGAGGGATAGAATCAAGATCATGTGAAGGGTTAATACCACTTTATAAGGCCTTGGGAAGGCCACACTTGGAATACAGCATCCAGTTTTGATCACCACGATGTAGAAAAGATGTGGAGACTCTAGAAAGAGTGCAGAAAAGAGCAACCAAGAGGTTTAGGGGACTGGAGGCTCAAACATATAAAGAACGGTTGCAGGAACTGGGTATATGTTTGATGAAAAGAAGGACCAGGGGAGACAGGATAGCAGTCTTCCGATATCTCAGGGGTTGCCACAAAGAAGAGGGAGTCAAGCTATTCTCCAAAACATCTGAGGGCAGAACAAGAAGCAATGAGTGGAAACTAATCAAGGAGAAAAGCAATCTAGAACTAAGGAGAAATCTCCTGAGAGTGAGAACAATTAATTAGTGGAACAGAAGTTGTCTCCAGAAGTTGTGAATGCCCCAACACTGCAAGTCTTCAAGAAGATGTTGGATAGCCATTTGTCTGAAACATTATAGGGTTTCCTGCCTAGGCAAGGGGTTGGACTAGAAGACCTCCAAGGTCCCTTCCAACTCTGCTGTTGTATTGTACTAAGGTCTAATATTCAGGTTTCCAAATTGGCAGTTAAGAGAGCCAACAATTTCTCTAGAAATGCAACTGTTGGGAATAAGTTAAGTTTTCCTCCTAGAGTAACAAGAGAACTGGAGGAGGAGGAGGAGGAGGAGGAGGAGGAGGAGGAGGAGGAGGAGGAGGAGGAGGAGAAGAAGAAGAAGAAGAAGAAGAAGAAGAAGAAGAAGAAGAAGAAGAAGAAGAAGAAGAAGAAGAAGAAGAAGAAGAAGAAGAAGAAGAAGAAGAAGAAGAAGAAGAAGATCATCATCATCATCATCATCATTCTGGATTATCAAAGCTGGCAAAAAAAAAAAACCACCCCTCAGATGACTAGTTATTTCTGGAGATGCGATCCAATTGTGAGAAGAGCAAATGATATCTGTTTCTCTGATCTAGCCGAAGGTATATTTATGATGCTGTTAGAAACTAGCAGCATCTCATAGCGTGCTGTTAAAAAGCTAAAGCTTCCAGAAGCATCTAAATGTGCATATATATTTTTTGTCCCTGGAATAGCCATGGAAACACAGTGGGTCCTCAGAGTCTGCATCAGGGAGCTGAACTCCAAGCAACGCTCACGTCTGCAAAACGAAAAGCAGCCAAAACGCGCATGGAGAGAGATGCCATTTTTCCTCTGCCATTCGTAGACAAACATCTAGAACAAGAATCGTCAGGGACCCTACCTTGAAAAGATGTTTGATAGATAGACTGGATGACTTTGGGCCAATCACCAGGAGACAAGGAGTTCTAGTCTCGCCTTAGATATGAAGTCCGGCTGAGTGACATTGGGCCAATCACCAGGAGGCGGTGAGTTCTAGTCCCACCTTACACATGAAAACCAGCTGAGTGACTTTGGGCCAATCAACAAGAGATGGTGAATTCTAGTTCTGCCTTAGACATGAAAACCAGCTGAGTGACCCTGGGCCAATCACCAGGAGGCGGTGAGTTCTAGTCCCACCTTACACATGAAAACAAGCTGAGTGACTTTGGGCCAATCAACAGGAGACAGTAAGTTCTAGTCCCGCCTTACACATGAAAGCCAGCTGAGTGACTTTGGGCCAATGAACAGGAGACAGTGAGTTCTAGTCCCGCCTTACACATGAAAGCCAGCTGAGGGACTTTGGGCCAATCACCAGGAGACAATGAGTTCTAGTCCCACCTTAGGCATGAAAACCAGCTGAGTGACTCTGGGCCAATCACCAAGAGGTGGTGAGTTCTAGTCCTGCCTTAGGTATAAAAACCAGCTGAGTGACTGGGCCAATCACCAGGAGACAATGAGTTATAGTCCCGCTTTAGACATGAAAACCAGCTGAGTGACTCTGGGCCAATCACCAAGAGGTGGTGAGTTCTACTCCTGCCTTAGGCATGAAAACCAGCTGAGTGACCGGGCCAATCACCAAGAGGTGGTGAGTTCTAGTCCTGTTTTAGGCATGAAAGCTGACATGGCCTGTTCCTTTATCTCAGCCCAAAGCATCTCCCAGATCTTGTTGTGGGGAAAATAGAAGGAAGGATTCAGTATGTTCACTACCTTGAGTTACCGACAAAGTAATAAAGGTGGTATTTTTTTAAAAAAATGAAAAAAAAACCCAGATCCCTGTGTTTTAAAACTGTAATGGGTATTGTCCAGGGCAAGTTATTCATCCATACAATTATATTGTCTGAAATATAACTATTAATTGATTTGGCTGAACAAAGAGCAAATGAGCTTCAAGACACCCCCCCAGCTGAAGCTTCTACTCATACAGAGTAATTAATACAGACCTTGTATAAATACTGTAATTAGAAATCTGCACACAGAGAGCTGAAGGGGAGAATTATGTCGGATTTCTCCCTGGCTCACAAAATAATAGATGACTTCCAAACGCTCCCTTCTAGGAAACACAATCTCGGGTTTTCACTGAGCAACAAGAAAATAAACCGGACGTTAACTGCCATATACAGGAACTCTTTGTTATTATTTGTTTTAGAAAAGTTTTTTTTTAATTTTTATTCTCTATATACAATTCTAGGTATACACTCACATAGTTGTTATTCTTTTCTTTTTTTTTTACATTTTGTTCACATTCGTTGTTCTTATACATCTGTCATTCCATTTACAGCAGGGGTCCCCAACCTTTGCAACAGTGGTGGGTTTCTGCAGGCTCGCACCTACTCGCGAGAGCCGGTTGGTGAACTTTAGAGAACCAGTGAGAGGGGGTTCCACCGGCGTACCTGGAAGTAAATCTGGCCCGCCGCTGCCAGTGACCCAACGGGAAGGAAAGGAAAGGAAAGGAAAGGAAAGGAAGGAAGGAAGGAAGGAAGGAAGGAAGGAAGAAAGAAAGAAAGAAAGAAAGAAAGAAAGAAAGAAAGAAAGAAAGAAAGAAAGAAAGAAAGAAAGAAAGAAAGAAAGAAAGAAAGAAAGAAAGAAAGAATTTATCATCACAATTGAGTCCAAAATTTTGGTTGCTAAGCAAGAGCATTGTTAAATGAGTTTCACCACATTTTAAAAGGTGGCCACTCCCACCCTGTCACATGACTGCCAAGCCACGCCCACAAAATAGGCCACACCTACAGAGTAGGTTCTAAAAAATTTGAAACCCACCACTGCTTTGCAACTTTAAGTCTGAAGGACTTCAGCTTCCGGAATTCTCCAGCCAGCAAAGCTTTGCTGGCTGGAGAATTCTGGAAGCTGAAGTCCTTCAGACTTAAAGTTGCAAAGGTTGGGGACCCCTGATTTACAGGGTTCATGGGTTGCTTTGCTGTACACAATGAGAATATATCTGCTGAACAAAACCCCTCATTGGTGACAGGAAGGGCATCGGGCCATTAAACATGCTGCTCCATTCAAGTTGCCCAGATTCTACCTCTCAAGGGATTATAGGCACTGGTGAAATTTACTTTTTTTTAACTACTGGTTCTATGGCCGTGGTGTAGCTTGGGGGGCGTGGCAAGGGAAGCATACTGCAAAATCTCCATTCCCACCCTACTCTGGGGCCAGCCAGAAGTGGCATTTGCCTGTTGTCCAAACTACTCAAAATTTCTTCTACCGGTTCTCCAAACTACTCATAATTTTCATTGCCAGTTCTCCAAACTACTCAAAATTTCTTCTACCGGTTCTCCAAACTACTCAAAATTTAAATTACCGGTTCTCCAAACTACCCAAAATTTCCACTACTGGTACTCCAAACTACTCAAAATTTTCATTGCCAGTTCTCCATACTACTCAAAATTTCTTCTACCGGTTCTCCAAACTACTCAAAATTTTCATTACTGGTTCTCCAAACTACTCAAAATTTTCATTTCTGGTTTTCCGAACTACTCAACTTTTTCATTAACAGTTCTCCAAACTACTCAAAATTTCCACTACTGGATCTCCAAACTATTCAAAATTTCTGCTACTGGATCTCCAAACTACTCAAAATTTCCGCTACTGGATCTCCAAACTACTCAAAATTTTCATTGCTGGTTCTCCAAACTACTCAAAATTTCTTCTACCGGTTCTCCAAACTACCCAAAATTTTGCCAGTTCTCCAAACTACTCAAAATTTTCATTACCGGTTTTCCAAGCTACTCAAAATTTCTGCTACCAGTTCTCCAAACTAGTCAAAATTTTCGCTACTGGTTCTCCGAACTACTCAAAATTTTCATTACCGGTTTTCTGAACTACTCAAAATTCTGATACCAGTTCTCCAAACTACTCAAAATTTCCACTAACAGTTCTCCAGAACTGATCAGAACCTGGTGGATTTCACCCAATTATGAGGTCATTAAAAGAAGATGATGATGATGTACTTTTCCTTTGGCTGGGCTTTTGTTAGCCCACTTTAGAGAAGGAGCCACATTTTTCCCCCCATTGCTCTAGGTTTTATACCGCCTGCTGGTCAGAACTTCTCTGTGATCTTAAATGAGCGCGCAGCTCCATAAATGTTGCATGCTGTCCCTGGCACCCCCCCGCTGACCAAACGCAATGAGGTTACAGCCAGTGAAACCTTTCAAACGTGCCACTTTCCTGTTAGGAACGCATCATTTAATATGGCAAATCCTGCTAATCAAAGATCTTTTCAAAGAAGCACTGATGTGACTAGGATGGGACTTCAGGGGTCTGCAGCAAATCATACTTTGCGCCATTAAATTCCCAGGCCGCCAAGATGCCTGCTTCGTTTTTTTGCTCTTCCTGACCAGCTAATGAGTGCTTGGGAAGAAAAGGCACATATTTCCACCTACGGAGCTAAAGAGCTCGCTGGCCTGGTTCGACACTGGGGATCAAATCATAATTAGCGCACTTCAAAGCTAAAGCGGCCGTTTGAAAAATGCAGCCTTCGGCTTCAAAATAGCAGGAAATTAAGGTTGCTCCCAACGGCTCCTTGATTGCTAGCCTGTTCTTCCACATTGGGACAAATCAATCCAGATATTCTCCTCTCTCTCCCCTCCATTATCAAAACAATAGCATGGTTGCTCCCTGCAAGTAATCTTGGAGCCTGGAATATCAGTTGTAAGTGGATCACCACCAGACCGGTCCTATTTTACATTATTTTTGCAACCGTCATTAACTGGATCTGCACCCATTCAGCAAACCCATTCCCTACAATGGGTGGGGTTTTTTGTGTGTGTTTTGTTTGCTGGAAACCAGATCAACAGAGTTGGAAAGGACCTTGTAGGTCATCTAGTCCAACTCTTCATCCTGATGATGGGCAGGGGGAGGCAGCTGGAACCGGTTCTCAACGGCCCTGTAGATTTGTGGAACCTCTTCTATAGAAGAGTCTAGAACTGGCAGGAACCCATCCCTGCCTTGACGAAGCCCAGACACGAGCCATCAGCATACGCAGAAGATGGCGAAAACAAAAACTCCCTTCATCATAACTCCTCCAGTACCAAGTAATTCCACCTCCCCCCCACACACAAATACCACAAGCCCCCACCCTCCCCGTTACTATGGCAGCCGATAGCAAGCTGACACCTTGTGCTTATTTTGGGGCCAAAAAGAAAATAATTCCAGGTCTTATTTTCGGGGGGAAACACGGTAGCAACTGTTACACAGAATTTTCACACACTGTGAGTGACTGCATGCTGCTATCAGACATTAACACACACATTAACATAATGTGTTTGACACGGGAGAATTGCACTGATTGCCCAATCCCTAGCTGTCTTTTTTGGTTTTTTGTCACCGAAGACAAATGATGCTTGCTGAATATGCCTTCCTTTGGCTATTTGTCATCGCTTCGTGCATACAAATATCCAAAAGTAAACTTGTATGACTTGACCAAACAGAACTGGGGAAGTTAGAAAGCATTTGGCTAAAATGTACCCAAACAGGAATTCGACATGCTGGAAGTGTAAAAAAAACACAAGGGACTCTTTTTTTTAAATCACATATGGTGGACCTGTCCAGAAACACAAAAATATTGGGCAAAAATTTGGAAATGGGTGCAAGAAATTATAGGAGAACAAATAGAATACAAACCCGAAATCTTTCTGCTGGGAATAATCCAAGGGAAATATGCAAAGAAAATCAAGTGTATATTAATACATCTGCTAACCACAGCGAGAAGAGCATTTGCACAATGCTGGAAACAAAATAATACCCCCTTGGATGAATTAGCGATACAAAAAAATTTGGGCTGTGCAGAGATGGACAAATTAACACTAAAATTAAAAGACAAAGAAGAGTCGCAATATTATGAAATTTGGAACATTTGGTATAAATGGTTGCAAAACAAGAACAAAACCAATTAAGCCCAAAACAATGTGTGTGTGTGTGTGTGTGTGTGTGTGTGTGTGTGTGTGTGTTAGTTTTATGAGCTGATCAACAACGGAATTCTTGGCTTGCTGTCTAGATGGCCTCTGGTGATGAGCCGAAAGGCAGGAAAGGAAACAGTATGTCTCCTCCCTTAATTGGGGCCTAATAACAGGTTGTTGTGAAATAATTACCTATACTAATATACCCTGTCTCAGCTGATGCAATAAGGGGAACTGAAGTGCTAGGCTCTTTGCCTGGCATGCAACACAGCCCCGGTTCAAATCCCAGTAAAGGGTATGGCCAGCTGATGAGAGCTAATAAGCTCGAAATAGATCTATCCTGGTCTCTCTCTAATTTAATTTATTGATCAGCTCATAAAACTAACACACATATCTAAAAACATTACACAATGTAATTCTTGGCTTGCTGTCTAGATGGTCTCTGGTGATGAGCCGAAAGGCAGGAAAGGAAACAGTGTGTCTCCTCCCTTAATTGGGGCCTAATAACAGGTTGTTGTGAAACAATTACCTATATATATACACACACATATATATATAACTGTGTATAAAAGTGTGTAAATATAGGAGTGAAATAATATATACATGCACAGGTAGGATGACACAAAAACGTTGATAGAATGATTGTAATGTGTTGTAGAAGGAAAAAATAAAAAGCAAAATGAAAAAAAAGAAAGAAAGAAAGCTCAGGTCAAGTTTATTTCAGAGATTGCTTCCTTCAGGTGGCCAAGGCATCCGAGGAGGAATTAATCTGGGTGATATATTTAATATTTAATATCATATTTGAACCCAAAGCGACTTAAAGAGCCAAACTCCCAATTAATTTGCAAGCAGGTAAGCTCTGACTTTTCCCTTCCCGTTTAGGAAAGCTGCTTGCCAATAATCTAGGGCATGAAAGAAAAGATTTGTGCGAAAGGGAGGAAATTTCATGCAAATTTGCACGCTGAGATTCAAAAGAGCCCAAATTTGTTATGTATCAAGATACACAGAGTTCCTTAAATGAGCGAAGCAAATCCCCGAAGCAATTATGCAATCCTAAATTGCATTAACAGAGGGATACAATCAAGATCAAGGGAGGTACTAATACCACCCTATAAAGCCTTAGTAAGACCACACCTAGAGTCCTGCATCCAGTTTTGGTCACCACACTATAAAAAAGAGGTTGAGACTCTAGAAAGAGTGCAGAGAAGAGCAACCAGGATGATTTGGGGACTGGAGACTAAAACATGAAGAACAATTGCAGGAACTGGGCCTGGCTGGTCTAGTGAAGAGAAGGACCAGGGGAGACAGGAGAGCATCTTCCAATATTTAATAAAATAAATAATAATAATAATAATAGTTTTATTTATAACCCGCTCTCTCTCCCCGAGGGGACTCGAGGCAGGGCACAGGGAATTAAAAAACAATTAAAAACAGGCAAAATACAAACATAAAAACAATAAATATAAAATTAAAAGGCAGATTAAATAATTATCCCTGCGCTAAAATCCCCCAATTAATTAAAAAGAGACTACCCTAGGCCGGCCAAGCGGAAAAAATGTGTTTTTAATTTTAGACGGAAGGAGCGGAGGTCCGTGGTTGTTCTAATGTTGGGGGGAAGGTCGTTCCAGAGGGCTGGGCCCGCCACAGAGAAGGCCCTTCCCCTGGGCGTCGCCCGCTGACAAAGTCTAGTGGACGGCACCCGGAGAAGTCCCTCTCTGTGGGAGCGAATCAGCCGTGAGGATGTATGAGGCAGGATCCGATCCCGCAGATAGCTAGATCCCGAGCCATGGAGCGCTTTAAAGATGACAACTAGCACCTTGAAGCGCACCCGAAAGACGACAGGCAGCCAGTGCAGCTCGCGCAAGAGTGGTGTTACGTGGATAAACCTTGAGGTTCCCATTATTGCTCAAGCGGCTGCATTCTGGACCAGCTGAAGTCTCCGGGTGCACCTCAAGGGGAGCCCCATGTAGAGAGAGTTGCAATAGTCCAGTCGGGATGTCACGAGAGCATGAGTGACTGTGCGAAGGGCATCCCGATCCAATAGGGGGCTGCCAGAGAAGAGGAGGGTCAACCTGTTTTCCCAAGCACCTGAAGGCCAGGCAAGAAGCAACGAATGAAAACTGATCAAGGGGAGCTGGAAATAGACTAGAAATAAAGACAGTGAGAACAATCAACCCATGGAACAGAAGTTGCCTTCAGAAGTTGTGAGAGCTTCATCCCTGGAGGCTTTCAAGAAGAGACTGGGCTGCCCTCTGTCAGAAATCATATAAGGTTTTCTGCTTGAACAGAGGGTTGGACTAGAAGGCCTCTAAGGTCCTTCCAACTCTTTCCTTTCTTCTTTCCTTCCTTCCAAAAAAGAAAGTTTTAAGGAAGGTTTCAAAACTGAACAAGGAGAGATTCAACCTGGAAATAAGGAGAAATTTCCTGGCAGTGAGAACCATCAACCCATGGAACAGAAGTTGCCTTCGGAAGTTGTGGGAGCTTCATCCCTGGAGGCTTTCAAGAAGAGACTGGACTGCCATCTGCCAGGAATGGTGTAGAGGTCTCCTGCTTGAGCAGGATGTATGTGGACCAGATGACCTACAAGGTCCCTTCCAACTCTGATAAATCTGTTAAATTATATAAAGAAGAGAAGGATCCACTTTGGAGTTTCTGCACCATGGCTAAAAGACAAGGGCTTACGCGTGTGGATTCAATTTCTTTAATTAACATTTTGGTCTCCTCCTCTGCCTTTCCTGGGAGAAATCTAGCAGAATTGTCAGTACCGAAAGGTGGGGGTGGGTGGGGAATTCAGCAAATGTGCTTCTTCTTGCGGGGGCAATCATTTGTCTAATGCAGAAATAATTGTAAACAGCCCTTCCTAACTGTCAATTCACAGTTGACACAGGGGAACAGAGAAAAACCCTGGAGGAGGAATAACATTTAGGAGTAAGCACCGAGCAGGCGTTGATTTCATCGTGCAATGTATTTTTGTTTGGTCTCCAGCTCAAACTGCTCCAAAAATTCCCTCCATTCAAAATGCCTCCTTGGAGGTTTAGGCAACGGCATTTCTAAAGAGCTGTTCTACTTTTGAAAACGGGGCTGATCGCAGAAAAATATCTGACGCCATTTAAAAATAAATAAACCCGCGTGCCATGTGCAGATTGGATGGCTAATTTGAACTTCCAGATGTTCAACATATACACACGCGCAAGCATACAATTTCATACACATATATACACACACATGCCCATGCACACATATATGTATATGTATATCAAATGATGGCTGCATTCTATTATGCCATAATAGATGATAGATTAGTTTAGATAGATAGATAGATAGATAGATAGATAGAGAGAGAGAGAGAGAGAGAGAGAGAGAGAGAGAGATAGGATGGATGGATGGATGGATGGATAAGAGATAGATAGATAGATAGATAGATAGATAGATAGATAGATAGATAGATAGATAGATAGATAGATAGATAGATAGATAGTTGGATGGGTGGGTGGATGGATGGATGGATGGATGGATGGACGGAGGGAGGGAGGGAGGGAGGGAGGATGGATGGATAAGATAGATAGATAGATGATAGATAGATAGATAGATAGATAGATAGATAGATAGATAGATAGATAGATAGATAGACAGACAGACAGACAGACATGATGGATGGATATGATAGAGAGAGAGAGAGAGGATGGATGGATGGATAAGAGAGAGAGAGAATGGATGGATAAGAGACAGACAGAGAAAAAGAGAGAGAGAGAGAGAGAGAGAGATAGGATGGATGGATGGATGGATGGATGGATATGATAGAGAGAGAGAGAGAGATAGGATGGATGGATGGATAAGAGATAGATAGATAGATAGATAGATAGATAGATAGATAGATAGATAGATAGATAGATAGAGATAGATATGATGGATGGATGGATGGATATGATAGATAGATAGATAGAGAGAGAGAGAGAGAAAAAGAGAGGATGGATGGATAAGATAGAGAGAGAGAGAGAGAGATATGATGGATGGATGGATGGATGGATATGATAGAGAGAGAGAGATAGGATGGATGGATGGATGGATAAGAGATAGATAGATATAGATAGATAGATAGATAGATGGATGGATGGATGGATGGATGGATGGACAGAGGGAGGGAGGGAGGGAGGGAGGGAGGGAGGATGGATGGATGGATGGATAAGATAGATAGATAGATAGATAGATAGATAGATAGATAGATAGATAGATAGATAGATAGATAGATAAACAGACAGATATGATGGATGGATGGATATGATAGAGAGAGAGAGAGAGAGAGGATGGATGGATAAGATAGAGAGAGAGAGAGAGAGAGAGAGAGAGAGAGAAAGAGAGATATGATGGATGGATGGATGGATGGATGGATGGATGGATATGATAGAGAGAGAGAGAGAGAGAGATAGGATGGATGGATGGATAAGAGATAGATAGATAGATAGATAGATAGATAGATAGATAGATAGATAGATATGATGGATGGATGGATGGATAAGATAGAGAGAGAGGCAGGCAGGCAGATACACAGGTAGGTAAGTAGATAGACAGACAGACAGAGATAGATAGATAGCTATAGGTAGACAGACAGACAGACAGTCAGTCAAATAGACAGACAGCCTGATAGACAGATGGATGGATGGATAGATAAATAGATGATAGATAGGTAGGGGTGTGGGGGGGGGAGGTATGTGTGTGTGTGCGTGAGAGAGAGAGAGAATGGCATAACAGAATACATTCGTGCATAAAAATAATCACTAAAACAGCATATCAAATGTCCCGCAAAACATAGAACACCACAGCAGTGAATTATTTTAAAAACAGACAGCACAGGTGATAAATACAATTATGAATAGAATTAAATTATGCATGAGCAGTTGTTGAAATGACTAGACCTATGGCAGGATATCTGGGTCATTTAGATGTTGGTCAGCAATGACCTCAATATGATAAAAGGCAGCAATCCAGGCAACTGATGCCACGTTTGCAGGACTTCACAGTCAAGCCATCACAATGCAACTGGAAAGGGACCTTGGAGGTCTTCTAGTCCAACCCCCTGCTCAAGCAGGAGACCCTTACACCAGTGAGGCCAAAGGCACCAAGTGTTGAAAAGAGCGCGCATGCATGCATTGGGGACGCAACCCGGAAGAGGAGCTGTCCAGAGGGCAGGCGTGTGCCAGGAAATGAATTTCTGGTTTCTGGTACATGCATGTGCATTGGCCAGTCGGTCTTCTAGTTTCTGGGCCCACATGAGGGCGCAATGATCAGCTGGCTGGCGCACATGCACACACCAGGAAATGGAAGACCAGCTCTTCCGGCCTGAAGGGAAAATTAAATAATAAAGGTTGGAATAATGGGGAAAGACTGGGTGGAAAAACACTGGGGAAAAGTTACCAAAACAATAGAATTAAAAGGGAGAAAAAAGATGGAGGAGAAAAAAATATATAGAAATGACAAAAACAAGAAAAAGAAAAAACTAGGCGAATGGGTGGAAAGAAGAGAATATAAGAAGTTAGAATGAAATATTGCCAATGGTATATAGCGAATATGAGGGGAGGGCAATCGTCTATATAAATAAAAGTGTAACAAGAGTTTGTTCAAAACCGTTAATCTCCGAAAGTCCTGCACCGATCGCTTCCAAATTTTCACACAACGTTCCTTTCGAATACGGCACCAATGATATATATATAGATTGTGTAGATGTCACACCTGTGCCAGGTACACGCCACGGAAATGTAAAAAATTGTAAAAAAGGATACAGAGAGAGCTGTGGGCCACAGGTATTATGTCATCTTTTATGACATAAGACCCTCTGTACATAAGATTCAAGGAAAAATACAGTAGGTAGGTAGGTAGGCAGCTATAGGGATAGAGAGAGGGAGGGAGAAATGCAGTAGATAGGTAGGTAGGTAGGTAGGTAGAGGGATATAGATGGAGAGGGAGAAATACAGTAGGTAGGTAGGTAGGTAGAGAGATAGATGGAGAAATACAGTAGGTAGGTAGGTAGGTAGGTAGGTAGGTAGGTAGGTAGGTAGGTAGGTAGAGGGATAGAGACGGAGAGGGAGAAATACAGTAGTTAGGTAGGTAAGTAGGTAGGTAGAGGGATAGAGATGGAGAGGGAGAAATACAGTAGGTAGGTAGGTAGGTAGGTAGGTAGGTAGAGAGATAGATGGAGAAATACAGTAGGTAGGTAGGTAGGTAGGTAGGTAGGTAGGTAGGCAGGTAGGTAGGTAGAGGGATAGAGACGGAGAGGGAGAAATACAGTAGTTAGGTAGGTAGGTAGGTAGAGGGATAGAGATGGAGAGGGAGAAATACAGTAGTTAGGTAGGTAGGTAAGTAGGTAGGTAGGTAGGTAGAGGGATAGAGACGGAGAGGGAGAAATACAGTAGGTAGGTAGGTAGGTAGGTAGGTAGGTAGAGAGAGAGAGAGATGGAGAAGTACAGTAGGTAGGTAGGTAGGTAGAGGGATAGAGACGGAGAGGGAGAAATACAGTAGGTAGGTAGATAGATAGGTAGGTAGGTAGGTAGGTAGAGGGATAGAGACGGAGAGGGAGAAATACAGTAGGTAGGTAGGTAGATAGGTAGGTAGGTAGGTAGGGAGATAGATGGAGAAATACAGTAGGTAGGTAGGTAGGTAGGTAGGTAGGTAGGTAGGTAGGTAGGTAGGTAGGGAGATAGATGGAGAAATACAGTAGGTAGGTAGATAGGTAGGTAGGTAGGTAGGTAGGTAGGTAGGTAGGTAGGTAGGTAGAGGGACAGAGAGGGAGAAATACAGTAGGTAGGTAGGTTATGGTTATACGGTGGTTGTGTGTATGTGTTTGTGTGTACAGGTGTAGATCTACACATAGATTGGTTGGCCATTTAACCAAACTGGGCCACAGCAACGTGTGCCCGGGAACGGCTAGTAGATTAATACTACTAATTGTGGAAATTAAGTGAAATGTTTATTATGCCAAATTAAGTTTGAGGATATATGTGATCTATAGACAAACAGAAAAATAGATGGAAATGAAATGTCATTTTTGATTAACTCGGAGAGGGAAATAATGAGACTGTTGATATATTGAGAAGAAATTAAACTTAAGTTGGAAAATAGGGAAAGAAAAGAAGATGGCTGAAATTTGAAATGGAAATATGATGTCAAATGAACTATGCATAAGAGAAGATGTTAAGGGGGGAAACCAGAGCAACCCTTGGTTTATAAAAGAAGTTAAACTATGCAACAAAAATATTAAAAAAAGCTTTGTTTAAAAAAATAGATAAAACAGGAGTTCCAGAAGTTTATGTGGCATCTGTTTCTCTGAAGCTACCCTCATTTCTTACTAGCTAACTGAAATGTTAAGTCCTTGTCAATGGAGGCATATTTAAAGATCTATCTGCTACGAGACGAGATTTACTTAATCAAATACCTAATGAAAAATTAACATACTTAAATTCTAATCAAGCCCTTTTTTCCCCTTCCTAATGGGCTTCTATAACATTAGATAATTAGTCACTGGCTGTGGCTCGCTCAGTTATTTTTAAACTTGGATCAATTAGAACATGATATTTCTTCGCTTTGAAGGATCTCGTGCAATAATGAAGAGTGGATTAGAAGCAAAGAGGTAGAAAGGCATATGGAAATCGATCGGGATCAGATTGTGCCTGCATCATAATGTGCTTTTTCTTGGGTTTGGCTCAACACGTACTCAACCAAGCCACTGTGATTTGCAACCCAGAATGTATGGCTTAGGTTGAATAAACTCACCTTTTGTGGTTGATTTAGTAGATTAGATTAGATTAGATTTATAAAAACCGCGCCACTCTCCCTGAAGGGACTCGGGGCGGTGCACAGGGAAATAGAATAAAATAATAATAATAATAATAATAATAATAATAATAATAATAATAATAATAATAACAACAACAACAACAACAACAACAACAACAACAATAATAATAATAATAATAATAATAATAATAATAATAATAATAAAATTTTATTTATATCCCGCTCTCTCTCCCCGAAGGGACTCGAGGCGGGGCACAGGGAAATTAAAAACAAACAACAAACAAAATACAAAGCTAAAATCAGATTAAACTTACCCTGCGCTAAAAACTTCTATAAAATATAACTATCCCTAAAAACCCCTTAATAATTTAACATTTAAATTAAAATTACCCTAGGCCAGCCAAACGGAAGAAGTGAGTTTTTAATAGCTGTCGGAAGGAGCGAAGGTCCGTGGTTGTTCTGATTTCGGAGGGAAGGTCGTTCCAGAGGGTCGGGCCCGCCACAGAGAAGGCCCTTCCCCTGGACGTCGCCCGCTGGCACAGCCTAGTGGACGGCACCCGGAGAAGTCCCTCTCTGTGGGAGCGAATCGGCCGCAGGGATGTATGAGGGATATATACAACATCATAATAAATAAGTACTAAAAACCAATTAAATATAGAATACCCTGCGCTAAAATCCCCTAAAAATTAACCCTTAAAATCCAATAAAACAATTTAGTATTCAGTCTTCAACTTGGTTGTGTGCATTAGGCCAGGCCGGCAAGGTGAAAAAAGTATGTTTTGAGATGTTGGCGGAAGGAGCGGAGGTCCGTGATCGTTCTAAGTTCGGGGGGTAGGTCGTTCCAGAGGGTTGGGCAGAGAAAGCCCTTCCCCCGGGCGTCGCCAACCGGCATTGCCTGGTGGACAGCACCCGGAGAAGTCCCTCTCTGAGGGAGCAGATCGGGCGGAGACCATAAAATAACCCAGATTAGTGCAAGAGAGTGCTGAATGGATAAAGGGCTTGGAAGAACATTTGAGATGAGAATCTTACATGCACAAAAATGGATTGTGGAAATGGACTAATTCCCACAATGGGAGAATGGACAGGAAAGGTGATGCAGATGGCAAAATTGACCGCGTTTAATTGAAGATAAGAATTTATCTAATTTTGTTGCTATTTGAAAATCACTTCTGCTCAATTTTTTTTTTAAGAAATGAAGTTTTTGTTTTTGATGATTACAGTGACTTTGTTGCTCTAGAAATGGCTTAAAAGAGGGGTTCCCAAACTTGGCGAGACTTGTGGACTCAACTCCCAGAATTCTCCAGTCAGCAGAGCTGATTTGAAGTCCACAAGTCTTAACATTGCCAAGTTTGAAGACTGGCTTAAAATGTTGAGAAGTAGAAAAGAAAAGGTTGAGATTGTAACTTTTTTTTGTCTATACTCTACTGCAGGGGTCTCCAACCTTTGCAACTTTAAGTCTGAAGGACTTCAGCTCCCAGAATTCTCCAGCCAGCTTTGCTGGCTGGAGAACTCTGGGAGCTGAAGTCCTTCAGACTTAAAGTTGCAAAGGTTGGAGACCCCTGCTCTACTGCACTGAAAAAAGTCGGAATTTATTTTTTTGGGGCTCTTTTTTCCTCTTCCTTTCTTTCTGCCCTCTTTCTTCTTTAACTTTCCTAATTTTTGTTTTTCTTTGCATTTTATCTTACACTAAACTTTGAAACAAATATATTTAAGAAAGATTAGTGACACAGGACAACACGGAAGAGCCCTTGGAGAACAATGCGCTCAGCTTGGAGCTGAAGAAGCTTCTTGGATGAGAAGCAAAACGTCTTCAAAGGAAAACCAGAAAGTCCTGTTGCCTCTTGAAAAAAAGCACCTTTGGGACAACCAGGACCTTGGATGACTGAAAGTTTCATAAAGTGTGCAGAATATAGGTTGTATTCTGAAGTTTCTACTACATTACCTTGCTTGTGAGCTATTTACTATCATAAGAACATAAGAACATAAGAACAACCTTGCTGGAACAGGCGACAGCCCATCCAGTCCAGCCTTCTGTCTCACACAGGGATCCTCTGGGTGAAAAAGTCCTTTCTCTTATTTGTTTGAGGTCTAGTTATCAAAAGTTTCATGGAGTGCCCTCTAGTTCTAGTGTTGTGCGATAAGGAAAACAGTTTTTCCTTTTCTACTTTGTCCACACCATGCATGATTTTATAGACGTCAATCAGGTCACCTCTCAGGCCACCTATCAAGAACATTCCTCTTCTGAAACTGGGGTTATGAGAAGCAGAAGTTACAGGTGAGAACTGCAACATCCTTTATGATAAACCAAATCTTGATTTGCCAACAAAAATGAAATTAAAGCCATGACAATTGGTGGCACAAAACTGAGAAGATACAAATGCATAGACCAATCTGAAGAAGACTCCTGGTCAAAGCTTACAGTTAAAGCTGACAAACTAAACAATCACCTCCTGTAATTAGATAGATAATTCTTTTTCATTTTAAATGTATCTGCCTAAAATACTTTAATATCCGAAATAATTCAGATAGGGATTTGATGGTGAAGCACCTGTTCAATTCTCACAGGAAATTAATCTATGAATTATAAATATTGCTATGCTATTCCATTTCAGTTTTGGGCTCCAGGGATGGTTGATCATAATAGGATCATGTTTTGGGACTGAACAAATAATAATAGAGGTTTCTGTTCTGATTTGATTTGGAGAGCATTTCATGTCTTTTGGAGGTCAGTAGGGTTTACCTCAGGGGTAGTCAACCTTTTTATACCTACCGCCCACGTTTGTATCTCTGTTACTAGTAAAATTTTCTAACCGCCCACCGGTTCCACAGTAAGGGTGATTTATAAAGTAGGGAAGTCAATTAAATTTTAAAAAATGGAAAGTGCTTCAGGATTGGACAAAACCCGTACCGCCCACCATGAAAGCTGGAACACCCACTAGGGGGCGGTAGGGACCACGTTGACTACCACTGGTTTACCTGAAGACTTCAAGTAATGTATGGCCATCAGGAAGAGGTCCTAAGTGCCCCATTGAGATAACACGGTAAAGAATAAAGAAGTATACAACTGTTGGGGCCTATCAACAGCTGAATCAGAGGAGGAGGTCAGCATCAGGGCAACCTGAGAACTCCGAGGGAGAAGAGGGAATGGAGCTGGCAGAGAAAGAGAGAGAGAGAGAGGGAGGGAGAGGGAGGGAGGGAGGGAGCCTGGGCCATCCATCAGCCCTCAGATGGAGAGTCAACACCCCCCAGGTCTAGGGGTGGCTGATGAGGAAGAGGAGGAACAGCTGGGTCCAGTGCCTGATGCCCGAATGCGCAGAAGACAGAGGAGAGGAGAGCAGTGGAAATCTATGGGCCGGTCCAGGGGACGGAAGAGTCACTGCTGCTAGCAAAGCCCCACCCTAGCTCTGGGGATAAAAGGCAGGGGGCAGAGATGAATAGATGTGGCAGAGGAGAGGAGAGCAGTGGAAACCAATGGGCTGGTCCTTGGGACAGAAGAGCCACTGCTGCTAGCGAAGCCCCACCCCAGCTCTGGGGATAAAAGGCAGGGGGTGGAGATGAATAGATGTGGCAGAGGAGAGGAGAGGAGAGCAGTGGAAATCTATGGGCCGGTCCAGGGGACAGAAGAGCCACCACTGCTAGCAAAGCCCCACCCAAGCTCTGGGAATAAAAGGCAGGAGGTGGAGATGAATAGGTGTGGCAGACAACTATTCATCTCCCTGACGGACTTGTTAGGCTACAAGGGAAATTTTTTGCCGCGGCTGCCGGCATTCCTAATAAAGGCATTTTTTGAGTTCACGTCAGAGTGTTTGCCGTATGTGGGGAGCTGGGTCAGAACAATAACCTCTTAGCCAGTGTTTCTCAATCTTGGGAATTTGAAGAAGTATGGACTTCAACTCCCAGAATTCAACAACCAACGGGGAGTTGAAGGCTACCCAAGTTGCCAAGGTTGAGAAACTCTGCTCTACGCTGCTTGTAAAAACATTTCCCTTGTCTCCAACCTTATGAACATTTACAATTACAAAAGCGAAACGCTCTGTACAATGTTGACAGTGCAGGATTCTTTTAAAAAACAGTAATAAAAACAAACTGCCTGCCTTAGGATTATAAACAGCCTTCAAAGCCCATTAGTGACAGGACCTTCCTTGCTAACTAATGCTGCCTACGTGAGGCACTGCCAAATTCAGCAGTACACCTTGGAAAGGGCATTCTCCATTTAAGAAAGAAAAAATAATAAGTAGGCATAAATTGTGTGCTTCATAAAAGATTAGTGAGCATGCACGCACACACACATACACACAGAAACACACACACGTCCCAATTGAACCACTTACTCTTCTTCACTTTTTGTAGTATTGTATATTCATGTTCTGCAGTATTGTACATTCACGTTCTGCAGTTTTATTGTATATTCACGTTTTGCAGTATTGTACTGCAAAACGTGAATATACAATAAAACTGCAAAACGGGAATGTACAATACTGCAAAACGTGAATGTATAATAAAACTGCAAAACATGAATGTACAATACTGCAAAACGTGAATGTATAATAAAACTGCAAAACGTGAATGTACAATACTGCAAAACGTGAAAACGTGCAGTATTGTATATTCACGTTTTGCAGTATTGTATATTCACGTTTTGCAGTTTTATTGTACATTCACGTTTTGCAGTATTGTATATTCTTTTTTTGCAGTATTGTATATTCACGCTTTGCAGTATTGTATATTCATTTTTTGCAATATTGTACATTCATTTTTCACAGTATTGTATATTCACTTTTCACAGTATTGTACATTCATGTTTTGCAGTTTTGTATATTCACGTTTTGCAGTATTGTATAATCATATTTTGCAATATTGTACGTTCATTTTTTGCAGTATTGTATATTCACTTTTCACAGTATTATATATCTTAGTGGCTAAGATGCTGAGCTTGTTGATCAGAAACGTGTGTCAGTCAGCATGGCTCCCTATGCTACTCTGGCAGGGGTGGGGTTCCTGCCAGTTTTAACCTCTTCTATAGAAGAGGTTCCACAAATCTCCAGGGCCGTTTAGAATCGAATCCAGCTCCCCCCACGCCCATCCGCACATCATCAAGATGAACAGCAAGAGGAGGAATTCTGGGAGTTGAAGTCCACATGTCTTACAGCTGTCAAGTTTGAACACCCCTGGGCCTTTTTTTCTAAAGGGTTAGAGGTACAAGGGTCTTGTAACTTGACAGCTTTAAGACTTGCATGCTTCAAATGCCAGAGTTTCTGAGCCAACATTTTGGTTGCTAAGCAAGAGCGTTGTTAAGTGAGTTTCACCACATTTTACAAGTTGGCCACGCCCACCCAGTTACATGACTACCAAGCTACTCCTACCCGGTCACATGGCCAGCAAGCCACTCCCACAAAGCAAGCCACACCTACAGAAGAAGCTTGTAATCATCCTCAGTTAAGGTTGGAGCCAAAAATTATGGTGTTCCCTTTAGAAAAAAAAGAAATACAAATACAATCCCACTTTAGTTGGCATGTACAGGAGGTCCTGGACTTATAACCGTTCATTTAGTGGCCATTCAAAGCTGAAACAGCACTGAAAAAAGTTACTTTCGACTGTTGGTCAGATTTATGACTGTGGCAGTGGTGGGATTCAGCCGGTCCGCACCAATTCGGTGGAACCGGTTGTTAACTTTCTGAGTAGTTTGGTGAACTGGTTGTTGGAAAGCAATCATTAGGTTGTCAAATTATTTGAATCCCACCACACATCCCCGTGGTCTGTGATCAACATTTCAACACTTGGCAACTGACTCACATTTATGGTGGCCAAGGTGTCATGTGATCCCCCTTTGCGACTTCGTGACGAGGGAAGTCAGAGTCACTTAACCGCCGTGTCGCTAACTTCACAACTGCACCGATTCACTGAACAAGCGTGGCAGGCAAGCTCGTACAACGGAGCAAAATGCACTTCACAAACAATTGTGGTCATAATACAATACAACACAATACAATACAATAGCAGAGTTACAATACAATAGCTGAGTTGGAAGGGACCTTGGAGGTCATCTAGTCCAACTCCAGCTTCCTAAGCAGGAAACCCTATGCCATTTCAGACAAATGGCTATCTAACATCTTCTTAAAGACTTGCAGTGTTGGGGCATTCACAACTTCTGGAGGCAACTTCTGTTCCACTGATTAATTGTCCTGACTGTCAGGAAATTTCTCCTCAGTTCTAAGTTGCTTCTCTCCTTGATTAGTTTCCACCCATTGCTTCTTGTTCTGCCCTCAGGGGCTTTGGAGAATAGCTTGACTCCCTCTTCTTTGTAGCAACCCCTGAGATATTGGAAGACTGCTATCATGTCTCCCCTGGTCCTTCTTTTCATTAAACTAGAAGGGACCTTGGAGGTCTTCTAGTCCAACTCCCTACTCTAAGTCAAAGAGTATCTGAACTGAACCCAGAATACGACGATATGTTTATCGGTATATTTTACTGAATGTTGTCATGCAACAAAGATATCTTTCTTAAGAGGAACACAAAAAAGTACAGCTGTGAACAAGAATTATTGGACTCCCCCAGGGCACACATTAAGACATGGGTATATCGATCATTTGCTAAATGCATATCCTAAGAGAAATATATGCGCACAAAAACACATTTTTATGCACGCCTTTAAAAACTGTGTTTAAAAGCAAAGGGAACCGAGGAGCTTAAGGTTGGAAATGAAGAAACTTAGCAAAGACAAATTTGGTAGATAGGTCTGTCTCTATGGCTACAATAACTCATGTTCTTTTATTAAAATAATTTCAGTTGGCCTCAAGTGGAATGAGAAGACTGTTTTTCATGCTGAGTCTTAATTGCCCTTTTAAAAATATTTTTAATAATAACTATGCTATATTTTTTTGAACAGAACGCCTGGAACAGAATACTGAATTCTAACTTCCCTTCACAAAGGATTTATCTAATGGCTTTTGAAAACTCGGCGTTTTTTGGCTGAGCTTGTACGCTGTGCTAAAAGCAGATTTTGCTTTGAACTACAATGGGATCCATTCGTATAATACATTTAAGCCCTAAACTTTAAATTCCATGCTACTAATAAATGCTTTCATAGAATCGTTCTGGGAATGGAAAGAAGAAAACGAACCATCCAAAGGAATGGAACTTATTTCAAACTTAAATCAATGCCAAAACAATCCAACATCTTCTTAAAGACTTTTAGTGTTGGGGCATTCACAACTTCTGGAGGCAACTTCTGTTCCACTGATTAATTGTTCTCACTGTCAGGAAATTTCTCCTGATAGTTTCTCCATGAAGGTGTAGAGCAGAGTTTTTCAACCATAGCAACTTAACAGGTGGACTTCAATTCCCAGAAATTCATACTGGCTGGAGAATATGGAGAGTTGAAATTCACCCAACTTTAAGTTGCCAAGGTTGTGAAACGTTGCTCTGTTGATTTTTTAAGAAACGGCTTCATTGGTGTGAATTTTTTTTAATTCTTCAACTTTTCATGGAATCCAGTTGCAAAAATCCTAAGCTGGAGGAGCTCTTTCTTAGCCTCTCATATAGAAGATATGATAATAGGGTTGGAAGGGACCTTGGAGGTCTTCCAATCCAACCCCCTGCTCAAAAGGCCCTGTAGAAGAGTCAAATGCAACAACGAGCATAAATTGTCCATAGATTGTCTGGACGTGCGTGATTCTGAACTTGTAAAGGGATTTAGAGCTGACCCTGTAAAATGTAGGAGAGGGAGGGAGGGAGGAAAGAAGGAATGAAGGAGGGAGGGAGGGAGGAGAATAGAAGAAGGAAGGATGGGAAGAAAGACCAAAGAAGGAAGGAGGGATGGTAGAAGAAATAAAAGAACGAAGGGAGGGAGAATAGAAGAAGGGAGGATGGGAAGAAAGACCAAAGAAGGAGGGAGGGATGGTAGAAGAAAAGAAAGAAGGAGGGAGGGAGAATAGAAGAAGGGAGGGAGGAGAATAGAAGAAGGGAGGATGGGAAGAAAGACCAAAGAAGGAGGGAGGGATGGTAGAAGAAAAGAAAGAAGGAGGGAGGGAGAATAGAAGAAGGGAGGGATGGTAGAAGAAAAGAAGGAAGGATGGAGGGAGGAGAATAGAAGAAGGGAGGATGGGAAGAAAGACGAAAGAAGGAGGGAGGGATGGTAGAAGAAAAGAAAGAAGGAGGGAGGGAGGGGAATAGAAGATGGGAGTGAGAGAAGATAAAAAAGGGGAAGGAAGGAAGGAAGGAAGGAAGGAAGGAAGGGAAGGAAAGAGAAGGAAGGAAGGAGCCATGGGGAGGATTTGGATTAATCTGATGTAAGATAGAAAGAAGTGACACTCTCTTCTCCAACTCTTCCCTTAACAGCTTGTTCCTCCCTCCCTTTCTCTCTCTCTCGTACTTTTCACAAGGTCAGCTTTGAGTTCCTCAAAGATCTGAAGGCCAAGAAGCCAAAGGAACTTTGGTGAGAAGGAAGGACAGGCTGAAACGCTGCCAAATCAGAAAAGGCTTCCAGATACCAAGTCTTGTAAGCGATTCGTAGCCCTCTTCACCTCTTTCCCCACCCCATAACCAGCTCGGCCGACTCCAGAGATAATTCTAGGATCGCAAAATATGCAACGAGAATATGGATGTGAATTGCCAGTCTCGTGTTTAGCACAGTGTGTGAACTCAACTCAGCCAACCTCTTGCAGTTAAGGAAAGTAGGGTTTAGCCCAGGGGTGGGCAAACTTTGCAACTTTAAGTCTGAAGGACCTCAGCTTTGCTGGCTGGAGAATTCTGGGAGCTGAAGTCCTTCAGACTTAAAGTTGCAAAGTTTGCCCACCTCTGGTTTAGCCTGAAGTATGACAATAGCTGGTTTGTTCCTGGCTATTTTTTAAGCCAGGGGTCTCCAACCTTTGCAACTTTAAGTCTGAAGGACTTCAGCTCACAGACTTCTCCAGCCAGCAAAGCTGGCTGGAGAAGTCTGTGAGCTGATGTCCTTCAGACTTAAAGTTGCAAAGGTTGGAGACAGCAAAGCTGGCTGGAGAAGTCTGTGAGCTGATGTCCTTCAGACTTAAAGTTGCAAAGGTTGGAGACAGCAAAGCTGGCTGGAGAAGTCTGTGAGCTGAAGTCCTTCAGACTTAAAGTTGCAAAGGTTGGAGACAGCAAAGCTGGCTGGAGAAGTCTGTGAGCTGAAGTCCTTCAGACTTAAAGTTGCAAAGGTTGGAGACAGCAAAGCTGGCTGGAGAAGTCTGTGAGTTGATGTCCTTCAGACTTAAAGTTGCCAAGGTTGGAGACAGCAAAGCTGGCTGGAGAAGTCTGGGAGCTGAAGTCCTTCAGACTTAAAGTTGCAAAGGTTGGAGACCCCTGTTTTAAGCCTTTTGAGTTCATGAGCAATCTGGGTATTTGAGATTGGTTTTTTTTGGGGGGGTGCTGCTTCATTGCGGAGCGGCTTAAAATCAGAGCCAGCCAGATTTTGTCAATTGTCACATCCTTGGAACCACTGCACACCTTCCATTTGGCCAGGTGTGCAGGCGATGGGCAACAGTTTTGTTCCTTTCAGGTTCTGCTAAGAACTGGCCCAGTTGTGCGTTGCATTTCTACATCTAGCAAAATTAATAGAATCGCTCATCTCTATTTCCAGGGTAATTTGCAAGTACCGAAATAGACTTGCTCAAAAAAAAAAAAAAACACCTGGTAGAGATTTTTGTAGATACATAAATCCACATTCCGAGCCTCAGTTTAATGCGGGATTACAATCATTATTTTTAATTTAAACAAAATCTTTGTTTTCAGTATGTTGGGATCTTAATCCTCTTCTAGTTAAAAAAACAGATCTAAAACACCTGCTTTATTATGTGTATTTGATTTGTTAATTAAAATGCCTAAAGCTTTTACAGGGCAGCTTTACGAATCAGAGGCCATAAACTCTGCAGTTACAGATACTTTTGATCGGAAGCAAAATATCTACAGATCCTTTTGGTGAGAAGCAAAATAACTACAGATCCTTTTCGTGAGAAGCAAAGTAACTAGATCCTTTTGGTGAGAAGCAAAATAACTACGGATCCTTTTCGGGAGAAGCAAAATATCTACAGATACTTTTGATGAGAAGCAAAATATCAACCAATACTTTTGGTGAGAAGCAAGATATCTACCGAATACTTTTGGTGGCGCCCACCACAAATATTTAAGAATGGTTCTAAGCCCTGCCTATCAACACAGAGATATCTTCAGATCAATGAATTGTACTTTGTACTGGGATATATCTAGAAAAAAAAGGAAAGAGGAATTGGGAAAGGTAGGTGGCATCCAGGCCAGGATTGGGCAGCTGTGGCTCCTTTATTTACCCGTGGACTTCAACTCCCAGAATTCCTGAGCCAGCTCTTGGAACTTTGGAGCAGGTCGTAAATACCTTTTGAAGGGTCCATCGTAACTTTGAATAGTTGCTAAATGATGATTGAAGGTCGAAGGCTACCTTTCTCCCCTCCTATAGCATCACTTTTGTGAGAGGTCCATGGCACAATTGGTTGAGTCAACTCATTAGCCACATCAAGGCTGAGTGAACTATACTTCTAGAAGGAGATTATTTCGTTAAATGGGGGTCGTCCATGAGGAAATGGGTCATCTGGCCCATGTACACAAAATTCGTGGTGGGAACCATGAAAAGTATCTGAAGATATTTTGATCCTCACCAAAAGTGTCTGGCAAAATATAATTGTAGGTCCCATCATCCATCTCCAGCTAGCAAATCTGTTTGAGCAGAGTCAAATGACCAATGATCAAACAAATAGGGCAAATCTAGGCAGCATCCTAAAAAGCAGAGACATCTCCCTGCCAACAAAAGTGCGTATAGTCCAGGCGATGGTTTTCCCAGTTGCAATGGATGGCTGTGAAGGTTGGACCATAAGGAAGGCTGAGCACCAAAGACTGGAGGCTTTGAACTCTGGTGCTGGAGAAGACTCCTGCATTGAGTCCCTTGGACTGCAAGGCCATCCAACCAGTCAGTCCTAGAGGAGATCAACCCTGGCTGCTCTTTAGAAGGCCAGATTCTGAAGAGGAAACTCAAGTACTTTGGCCACCTAAGGAGAAGGAAGAAGGACTCCCTGGAGAAGAGCGTCATGCTGGGAACGATGGAGGGCAAAAGAAGAAGAGGACGACAGAGAAGGAGGTGGCTGGATGGAGTCACCAAAGCAGTCAATGGACTCCAGAGGATGGTAAAGGACAGGAAGGCCTAGAGGAACGTTGTCCATGGGGTCACGATGGGCTGGACACGACTTTACAACTAACAACAACAATTGATCAAACTTTCAACCTTTTCAGCAGTGGCTCTCAAGCAGTAACGTTTATCAAGGCTTAATCCATTATATGGCTAACACATGGCTAACTCTTCAAAACCCATTTTAATTTCGAGAAGCCCAACAATTGCAAACTGAAGCCATTAAATAATAGGTTGTTGTGCCGTGAATCCGCTGGGGACTGGGCTTCAAGCGTTAACTTTCTCCTGATTCCTGCAAATTTGCCAAACGCAACATGTAAAAAAAAACAGCTCTTAAGTGCCTGGCAATGTTTGCCCACTTCACCCTTTGATGGGTTAACGGGGCCCTAATTTATTGGTGCAAATTATCATTTTAGAAGTCGCCAGGTGGAACCGCATGACACGTCAACGGCCCCTGGATTGTTGAATCATTTATGGTTCAATAAACCTGCCCTGCCTGCCTGTCTCTCCCAGCACTCAAAGCAGTTTATGACACTCGTTAAATATATAATATATATGCCTGGTTTAAAACCCCAACCTAAATCCATACCATTAAAACTCAAATGGAGATCAAGGACCGTCATTAAAATAGGCAATAACAAACCACTTGGTGAAAGAGATATAATATTTTTACTGTCTTGTTAAATAACCTGAGAGGGGAAAATGAGCACACCTGTCTAGGAATTACGTTCTATAAAATTTAGAAATGGAGGAGGTTTTTTTTTAAACAGATTAACAGAGTCAGAAGGGACCTTATAGGTCATCTAGTCCAGGGGTCTCCAACCTTTGCAACTTTAAGTCAGAAGGACTTCAGCTCCCAGACTTCTCCAGCCAGCAAAGCTGGCTGGAGAATTCTGGGAGCTGAAGCCCTTCAGACTTAAAGTTGCAAAGGTTGCGGACCCCTGATCTAGTCCAACCTTCCCGCTATAGGTATAGAAGTCCCCGCGGATTTTATTCCTGTAATAGTTGCCACCTGTATGGGCCACTTTCTCTGTTTCAAGGCCAGTCAGCCAGCGCTGTCCGAAGACACACCTGGGGTCATGTGACCAGTGTGATGTCACGGAGGGCTGCTTCCTCTCGACCAAAGTGGTACCTATTAACCTACTCGCATTTGCATGCTTTCAAACTGTTAGGGTGGGAAGGAGCTGGGATGAGGAGAGGAGAGGAGCTCACCCGACCGTCACACGGCACCCGGGTCTCAAACCTGGGCTGTTGGCTTTTCAATTGGCAAGCCCAGCGTCTTAACCGCTGAGCCACGCTGCCACCCCTGAATTTTTGTTTACGATCTTCTTAAAGAACCTCAGATTGGAAAACGAACACACCTGCCAAGGAATTCTGTTGTCTGAGCCTTAGAAACCCAGAGAAAATCCATTTCCCGTTGACCTGCTCAACGTTTTCATTACTGATCAAAAAAACT
The DNA here is from genome assembly GCA_039707465.1 of Rhabdophis nuchalis. Classification (NCBI taxonomy): domain Eukaryota; kingdom Metazoa; phylum Chordata; class Lepidosauria; order Squamata; family Natricidae; genus Rhabdophis; species Rhabdophis nuchalis. The sequence continues at coordinate 6,001,345 of CM077658.1, read as the reverse complement.
GAGGAGATAATGGGAGAAAAAAAATCACCAGTATAATTAGTCTCTAGCCCAACTGGAGTCCTAAAAGTTGTGCCTCGTGGGCCGTTGGCAAATCTTTGAATGCGGGTGGCACTAAGTTTGTGATATAAGAATATAAGAATATAAGAATAGCCTTGCTGGAAGAGGCCACAGCCCATCCAGTCCAGCCTTCTGTCTCCCACAGTGGCTCCCCATTTGCTTCAGGGTCTTCCCAAGCAGATGTCTTCACCTGCTTATGATTGTCTGCAAATGGTATTGAGAGATATCCTGCCTATCTCTCCATCCCGGAGGGTGTCCTTAGGCATCCATAGTGATAGCCATGGATACCCTTGTTCTCCATGATCTCCTCTAATCCTTCCTTAAAGGTGTCGAGGCTGACAGCTGTCACCACTTCTTCTGGCAGGGAGTTACATATTTGCTTCATACCAGTGGTAGGTTTCAAATTTTTTAGAACCTACTCTGTAGGTGTGGTCTATTTTGTGGCCATGGCTTGGCAGTCATGTGACAGGGTGGGAGTGGCCACCTTTTAAAATGTGGTGAAACTCATTTAACAACGCTCTTGCTTAGCAACCAAAATTTTGGACTTAATTGTGATGATAAATTCTTTCTCTCTCTCTTTCTTTCTTTCTTTCTTTCTTTCTTTCTTTCCTTTCTTCCTTCCTTTCCTTTCCTTCCCATTGGGTCACTGGCAGCGGTGGGCCAGATTTACTTCCAGGTACGCCAGTGGAACCCCCTCTCACCGGTTCTCTAAATTTCACCAACCGGCTCTCGCGAGTAGGTGCGAGCCTGCAGAAACCCACCACTGCTTCATACTCTCTTGCTACCTCCATACAGGGGTACCTCCATACAGGGGTGAATTCAAATAGAACAGTAGTCCTTAACTTATAACCATTCATTTAGTGATCAAAAAGCTATTTAACCCAGCTCTGTAAGTATACAATACAGATTATCAGTAGCAGTCCCTATCATGTAGGATGACCCAAAAACAAACCAAAAAAAAAGCCAAAAAAATATAGGAGAGTATAGGAGAAGAGCACAAAGCTAGGGAGGCAGAGTTAAGCGTGTCATCAGCTTAGAATATTTATGTTCTCACAAGTGGTCCAACTCCCAAACGACTTCAATTCCATTGATACTTACTGTATCTAGCACCAATTTAGTGTGAAACTTTAATTGATGACTTTAATGTCAGGCGCAAAGTATCATTCAGGATTATATGCTGCCAAAAAAGCCAACACAGTTCTAGGCGGCATTAACAGAGGGATAGAATCAAGATCACGTGAAGGGTTAATACCACTTTATATAATACCACTTTATAAGACCTTGATAAGGCCACACTTGGAATATCTGCATTCAGTTTAGGTCGCCACCATGTACAAAAGACGTGGAGACTCTGGAAAGAGTGCAGAGAAGAGCAACAAAGATGATTAGGGGACTGGAGGCTAAAACATATGAAGAATGGTTGCAGGAACTGGGGATGTCTAGTTTAATGAAAAGAAGGATTATGGGAGACATAATAGCAGTCTTCCAATATCTCAGGGGTTGCCACAAATAAGAGGGAGTCAAACTATTCTCCAAGGCACCTGAGAGTAGAACAAGAAGTAATGGGTGGAAACTAATCAAGGAGAGAAGCAACTTAGAACTGAGGAGGAATTTCCTACAGAATAATTAATCAGTGGAACAGCTTGTCTCCGGAAGTTGTGAATGCCTCAACACTGGAAGTCTTTAAGAAGATGTTGTCTGAAATGGCATAGGGCTTCATGCCTGGGCAGGGGGGTTGGACTAGAAGACCTCCAAGGTCCCTTCCAACTCTGCTATTGTATTGTATTGTAATGTACTGTATACACTGAAGAGGAAGGTCATCTATGGCTATGAGTTTGCCTCCAGAAGTTGTGAATGCCCCAACACTGCAAGTCTTGAAGAAGATGTTGGATAGCCATTTGTCTGAGATAGTATAGGGCTTCCTGCCTAGGCAGGGGGTTGGACTAGAAGACCTCCAAGGTCCCTTCCATCTCTGCTATTGTATTATTGTATATGTTACAATTCAAATGATTTATTGCTCAAGCCTATAACAAGACTCCAGTCAACCAAAATCCCTCTGTTGATGTAGCTGGGAATGGATGGATGGTGAATTTGCTCTAAACCAGTGCTTTTCAAACTTGGCCATTTTAAGATGCGTTGGCTGGGGAATTTGGGGACTTGGAGTAAAAAAAACATGCCAAGCTAGAAAATCACCACTCTAAATAATTCAAAGCAAACAGTTTCTAAGAAACCCAGATAAGGAAAAGCAATCATTGCATAAATGTAAATTAGAAGCTTCCTCTCTTTCCTTTACATTGACAAATAAGTCACAGCTGTGTCCATGGTTGCATAATTGGAAAGCTGTACATTTCCTTTGGCAAAATGTCTTTGACTACATGTGGTTACTGTCACAACACGTTCACAGTCTTTTTTTCCCCCTCCTGTCTTTCTTCTGGGGCTTTTAGGACTGACAACGTCGAATTTCGACACTCTAAACTGCTAATAACTTGCCGCTTAAATCTCCCTCTTTAATTATAATTGTGACAAGACACAATTTCTGTGTGGTGGCGCAATGGTTAGAATGCAGTATTGCAAGGCTAAACTCTGCCCAACAGTTCGATCCTGACTGGCTCAAGGTTGACTCCGCCTTCCAGCCTTCCGAGGTGGGTTAAATGAGGACCAAGATTGTTGGGGGCAAATAGGCTGACTCTGTAAACTGCTTAGAGAGGGCTGGCAAGCACTAATTCTTAAGGTTTTATAAGGGTTTTAGCATGGGATATAATTTAATAGTTTTTTAATAATATATTTTTGTAATTTTGTATGGTTTTTATAATATTGCCTGTGCGCCGCCCTGGGTCCTTGTCAGGAGAAGGGCGGGGTATAAATTTGAAAAATGATAAAATAAAACATAAAAACTATGAAGTGGTCTATAAGGCTGGGAACTATTGCTCGACCTTCCTTCCTTCCTTCCTTCCTTCCTTTTTTTCTTCCTTTCTTTCTTCCTTCTTTCCTTCTTTCATCCATCCAGCCATCCATCCATCCAGCCAGCCAGCCAGCCAGCCATCCAGCCATCCATCCAGCCATCCAGCCAGCCAGCCAGCCAGCCAGCCAGCCAGCCAGCCAGCCAGCCATGATGCACAGTGATTAGAATGCAGTATTGCAGTCTAATTCTGCCAGCAGTTCGATCCTAACTGGTTCAAGGTAGACTCAGCCTTCCATCCTTCCGAGGTGGGTCAAATGAGGACCCAGATTGTTGGGGGCAAATACAGGCTGACTCTGTAAACTACTTAGAGAGAGCTGGAAAGCACTGTGAAGTGGTATATAAGTCTAAGCGTTATTGCTATGTTCCTTCCTTCCTTCCTCCCTCCATCCCTCCCTCCCTCCCTCCTTTCGCTTCCCTTCCTTCCTCTGCACAATGATTAGAACGCAGCATTTATTTATTTTATTTTATTAAATTTATACCCCGCCCTTCTCCTACAAAAGGACCCAGGGCGGCGCACAGGAAAATTAAAAATCACAACATACATAAATCGACCATTATTAAAACCCAATTAAATTTAAATTACCCCATGCTAAAAACATATTAAAATCCTCTAATTAAAATTTATAACTAATACAAGTCCATATCGGGTGGTTATGCTAGGCCAGACTAGCTGATTGCAGACTAGCTCTCTACCCACTGCCTATAGTTCAAATCTCAGCAGGCTCAAGAGGTTGACTCAGCCTTCCGTCCTTCCAAGGTGGGTCAAATGAGGACCCAGATTGTTGGGGGGGGGGGGGGGCAAGAGGCTGACTCTCAGCTTAGAGAA